>VDFB02324862.1:0-69872 GCA_007258455.2 Sequoia sempervirens
GTTTAGTGCACTCAAAGATATTGTTTTGGATCTCATCATAGTATTAGGCAATGGTGTTTGATTCGCATTAAAATTTATTTGTAAATTTGGGCCAACATTGTAAATATGTTATATATTTCTAACCGACTAAGTTGTTGATGTATTTCATTTTGTGGATATGTAAGAGTGATTGTTTGAGCGAAGCTAGTGGAAGAAAAGATAGAGAAGAGAAAGTGTGTGAATAATGATCTATTCATTCGATTGCAGAGCAGAGTGAGAAGAAGGTTGAACGAAGTGTGAAGAAGGTTTTATGTGCTTAACTGGAACTATAATCAGGTTTGTGTAGAAGTTATTTTCTCAGTTCATACCCTACGGATCTAATTCGTATTGCTTTGTATTTTTTGGGCAGTGAGCTCTTTTGTATTTGAGTAGTGATCTCTAGGTAGTGTGCCTGAATGCATGTGCATTCCCATTATTTTTCATTATACTTTTAATAGGGTATAATATTATGGACTAACATCCACCATGGCTTTTCTCCTAATAGGGTTTCCACATAAAAAAACTTGGTGTTCTTTGTGTTTCCGATGTTTTGATTGTTTATGGCTTATTTTTCATTCATTAGTTCTAAGATTAAGTTAAGTCTACAAAGTTTAATATTTTGTGACAACTGATTCACCCCCCTCTCAGTTTTTTGTCCTTGTTTTTCCAACAAGGTAAACATAGGGGCGTATCTTAATTATTTGTGTGTTCTTGTCTTCTCGTTTGTTCCATGTAGTACCCACCAATATCCCTATGGTATTGTGTTACGCTAAGGCATCCTTTGTGCTTGTGGTTATTCCAGCATCAGGCCCAACCAAAGCCATTACAACTTTGGGGTTTTGGGATAGCCTTTTTGTTTATTATGTTTGTCTTATGCATTGGATACTAATATGCCTTGGTTTTTCATACCTTTGCATATCGTGTCCTATGCTATAGTAAAAATTAGTGCTCCTAATATGGTTTTATCCCCATCCATTCTCTCCCTAGCCTATAGTTAGTCATTTTTGGTTGTGCAAATGTTATATCCCCTACACATTATTCCTATTAGAATTACTACGGTTTTGACAGGTGCACTATCACACCCATACTCATCCATATTACTATGCATTTTCATTGTCATCCAAGTTCATTTCACTCCATGACTCAAATTCATCATTGCATTTTCATTTTATCATTATCCATTGCATTATCATTTTCATAGTCATCTTAAGTTTTTTATATCAATATAGATTTGTTAGTCTAAGAATCTTATGTTCATTTCATTATCCATTGCATTATCATTTTCATAATCATCTTAAGTTGTTTAGATTAATATAGATCTATTAGTCTAAGTATCTTAAGTTCATTTCATTATCCATTGCATTATCATTTTCATAATCCTCTTAAGTTGTTTAGATTAATATAAATCTGGTAGTCTAAGCATCTTAAGTTCATTTCATTATCCATTGCATTATCATTTTCATGATCATCTTAAGTTGTTTAGATTAATCTAGATTGGTTATTCTAAGCATCTTAAGTTCATTCCATTCCATTACCATTATCATCTTAAGTTGTTTATATTAATATAGATTTGTTATTCTAAGCATTTTAAATGAATTTTCATTATCATTTTATGTTGTTTAGATTATTATTTTAAACATATTAGTTCATTTCACCACATACCTTGCATTACATTACATTTATCACACCCATCCATAACATGACGACATATGCATATTACATCCATTACATATTTCCATCTCATATTATACATGCATTATTAACCTTGATAATACAATGATCTATACATTATTCATCATCCATGCATAATTCGTCATTATATCATATCTCATACACATACATCACAACTCAAAATAAAATCACCACCTACATCACACACCATTAGTATCACATCCATAGCATATACATAAAATCATAAATCATATATCACATCCTACATCACAAGGCATTAGACATAATCCATTTCATCCATATCATCAACATAGGCATAAACCATAATCATCATTATGCATACATCACAATCATAACCATACACATGAGCATAATAAAGATCCACCACATCATAATAATCACATAGTATTTCATCAATGTCCATCACATAGCATATATATATATATATATATCCAAAATAAAGTGTCCATCACATAGTTTATCACATGTCCATCATATTCCATAATAAAAGATCATCAATGTTTAAGAAAATCCATAATAACAATCCATCCAAATTTCCATGAAGGTCCATCAAATAAAGGTTCATGTGCAAAGCTCTAATCAAATACATAGACTACATCTGACACATCATGGTGTCTTGCATAAATAAAGAATAAAGAATGAATGAATAAAATCTCTACAATCCACTATATGAAAGAATCTGTAACTTTTGCATGTATGTACAAATCCATGCACCCTACACCTATCAAAATATGAATCTTGTATCCCCTCTCTATCTATCCACTACTCCTAGTATCTAACCTCTATGGGGATTATGGCACTGAACCTCAGCCACGGGGAGGTGTCTCACAATAGTCATTGTATCCTTGAGTGTGGGTGGTAGCTGATTGGGAGGGCACTGGCATATGGGTCACTGCTCTAATGTATGGAGGTACTCTCCATACTCTCCATCCTGGGTCAAGTACCTCCTTGAACTAGGTGCTCATATAATATTTGGAATTTGTCCTGGCATTAGCCTCTACTACCGCCTATGCCCTTGCTATGTCCCACTCTATACATTATTGGTCTCTCTGTTGTGTGATGCTCCTCCTCTCCTACTCTCACACCTCCTGAGCCAATCTCATCTACTCTACCTGTCCCTCCAGCTATAACATCCTACTACAGGCCTCATCTCTCTCCCCCTATAGTGTATTAACCCGTGCCTTCGTTGCCTCCACCCTCTAAAGTAATAACCTTGCATCCTTGGCACTAGCCTCTATGATCTCTTCCCTCTCCTGCATCTCCTCCAACCCCCCTCCCAACTCCCCTACCAATCTCTGTAGATCATCCCTCTCCATCTGTGTCTCCAATAGTCTCCTCCCTACCTCATTTTCTAGCTATCTAAATGATCTATCTCCATCTCACCCTACATCTTGTAGCCATTGCACCTCCCCCTATAGTCATTGCACCTCACCCTATAACCTCCCCACCTTTTTTGTAGTCTATCTCTATCAGCCTCTGACTCTCATAACTTGTGCTCTATTATCCCTAGCTGAGCCAGGACTCCTGTGAGCAACACCATTGGGTCCTTTGGTGGTGGTGGCACATATGGTTCCATGGCTAATGGGTTTAGTACTGGGGCATCCACATCCATCACTTGCTTCTCCCCCTGCCTCCTGCACCTCCACATCTCCATCTCTCCTTTACCTTCCAACCCTCCTCCTCCTCTACGGCCTCACCAAATCCCTCTCATCATCCAATCCAAACCTCAATGCACCTACGATCAACTCTATAGTAGTCATCCTCCTCGAACTACTTGGGACCACCATGCTAAGTACCGCATAGTAGTGCTTGCATTAGTCAGTCCTCCCCTCCATGGAAACACTATCATTGGGACTGCATCCCACATCTGGAAAGAAAACTCTATTGTGATCTGCTCCCACCATATGGCCTTGGACTCGTGACTCACTTGTCTAACCATCTGTGGCCCTATCAAAATTTCCTGTTGTACCTCGTAATACCAAGTAACCCTGTCTGACCTGAGTAGCTCTATAATGAATGGGTCTCAGCCTATCAGATAACACTATGAGAACAAGTATCCCCTTAATTTACTATCATCCTCCCTCCATCCTAGAAATGCCATCCCATGTATTGTCTCAAGGTCATATCCTCCCCCACTATTCCATCTAGTCTCCACCGCCACTCCTTCAAGCTCCCTACCTCCTGATAATGCAATCTCTAGCCATACTCTAATCCCCACCAATACACTTCTGGCAGTGTCTCATCCTGAGTCCCGATGATTAATATGTCTAGCCTCACTACCCGAATATGCTCCTAGAACTAGACCATAAGCAGTGTCACATGTGTAATGCTGAGGTCCCACTTATACCATACCACATGCATGTCTTAGTATAACTATACCAACACACATGATCCCCATGCAAAAATTCCCTCTCCCCTCTCCACTATATTTATAACCACCTCAATCATCTTGAGGCTAAAAATATGTTCACTCCTATATGTAAGGAGGATCCTATTGATGAGTTTGTTGAGATATAAGGGTAATGATGCCATCCCAATCCCCAAGCATGCATCGATATCCAACTCATTCCTTCATATGGGAAGTCAATTGGTCCAAACACTGCCTGTACACTCCTATCAATTGATCACTGATGTGTTGCGCTGATCACGTGTCCACAAATCAAAAATCTCAAGATCCTCCAGACATCCTCCAGAGTCACTATCATCTCCCTTATCAGGGGATGGAATGTAGATGTCTCTGAGCTCCATCGCTCCATCAGTACTATGAGTAGGGGTTTTTTTTGCTCTAATGTTGGGACATCCCAACATATGCAATAGTCTGGACTAGTCTGATGCCACGTGATCCACTGTGGTTATCGCTTTCAAAGTCACATCTAACATGGCCAAATGCATCTCCTATGTCCTTAAAGTCTCAAAACTATGTATCCATGCAAACCATTTTGTCAAGTTTTCTAACACTTCATTGTTATTTTCTACCTTTTTCATCCCTACCCCCATTTGGTGAATTCACCTCTATGTGAGGTGAGTTCACCCATTCCCTTTTTCCAACACGTTCACCTATCCAACATATGCATTCACCCCTTTGTCTTCCTTTCATGGTTTCACCTATTTTTCAAGCGCGCCTTCCCCTTTCTTGTTAGGGCATGGATTTTCCCATGTTTTCCTTAAAGGTGAACTCACATTCAGCCCTTTTCCCCATGGGTGATTTCGCAACAACCCCTGTGTCTTTTCTTTCTGAGTTTAAAATTCACATTTTCTCTTTTCCCTAAGGGGCGGATTCACATCCACCTATTCCCATTTTGGGTGCATTCACAATCACCTATCTAGGTTTCCACCCACCCCAACATTTTGCAAGTTCTCCCTTTTATGAGAGAGATGATTTCACAATCACCCCTCTCTCAGTATGCCCACCCCTTTGATGCATGTGTTTTCCCCTTTCCTTGCCAATTCGTTAGACGGGTGAATGTGCCTTGCCGAAAGGGTGAATTTTCCCTTCCATGGCGAGTTCATACACCTAACCACCCACCCGAAATTAAAGCATGTGAGTAAATTCAAATCAAAACCACAAAGTTAGGATCTGAAGCCTACCTGGTGGGGTACCATGTGCTCGTAGTAGTACTACCGCACCTCCTCACCTCAGTGGATCAACTCGTCATCACCGATCAGCTCCTCATCACTCATCCTGCTAGCAACCCTTGTCACTCTCTCTCTCTCTTTCATCTAATCATGCTCTACCAAGTGTGCAAATGAAGATTAGGTGAATAGTAAATTTTTAAATTTATTATTTATAATTTTCATTTTTGACCCTATTTAGCCTTTTAATTTTTGGGTAATTTTAACCTTTAATTAACCTTTTATTAATTCATTTACCCCTTTTTCTTCTGAGGGATTCTATTCGCAACCTATTTGCCAGTTTTCCTCTGTTCAAAAGTGATTCTTCATTTTTTTCACGCTCTATCATGTGGTGCCCTTTGTTTCTTCATATTGAGAAGTCACCCAGGGCCCCTATTCTTCCCCATACACCCTCTTGAAGGGGCATAACCTATAATATTTTTGCATTCCTCCTTCTTATCTATTCTACTATGATATTGAGGCATCATCTAACACTCTTTTATTTTATCAAGTCATTTTTTTTATATTTTCTTTGGAAAAATGCTATTTTAACATTATTTTAAAGAGGAGAAAAATGTAGACACCTAAATTTGACCACTCCCATATGGTCAAATTCACCTTCGCATTCCTATATCCTGCATCCCTAAGCCATATTAATTAAATAATTTATTATTTGATTAATATTTCACCTTATTCCAATGTCTCCTAAGGTATTTGATTAATCAATTAAGTACCTTACCCCATTCATCTCTAAATTAAATAAATACCCCAATTTATTCAATTTAGTCACTTTACCCAAATGAGTTAAATCAATTTTTAATTCATCTTTTTCTCTCTCCTCATGTCACATCTTCCATAATCCTCTTTAATCCTAATTCATCTAATTAATCTATGATTAAGATGTGCACACCCCTAATCATCATTAGGGTCACATCCTCTATAACCTCCCACTTGCCTCTAATCCTTCATTAGCTTGTCTAATTATGCATTTGTACAACCTTAATCACTGATTATGATAAACTAATCTTCATGCCATTTATGGAATGTGTCCTTAGTCAACTTACATTAAATGCTTTCTCCTTTTGGAGAAGGCATCCTCTTCCCCATGTGAATTTAAAATTCACATTTATTCATCCTATGCATTTTGAGGAATTTTTAATTCCTTCTCCCATCCCCATGAGGATTTGTGAGGAATTTTTAATTCCTCACATGTCCTATCAATGTACATGTGGAAAAATACCTCCTTTATGAGGAGATCTTGTCCATTCCTGAGGTACATCATAGTACCTCCACATCATCTCCACCTCACCTCTCCTTGGCCAACTTAGCTGACACATGTCAGTATGTGAGGACTTGTGAGTTCTCAACTCACCCTATCCCTTGATTCTCTCCACCATGGATGCATCTCAGCCATCCATTGCTTTATAGGCACTTCCCCTAAAATTGGAGGATTTTCCCTCATTTTGGCATCACTTAATCCACACTCAAGCCATTTTCAATCTTGCACACACTTAGCCATTTTCAAGCCATCAAGCATACCTCCATTGTTGCAGCCACTAAAGCCTTCATATTGAATCTATCCCACTACCCACATCCACCATTGCAATCCTCATCCTCTTAGCTTCATTTTGCACTAGGTTACATGCCATTTTGTCCAAGAAGGAGCACACAATCAAGCATCAAAAAGGGCCAACCAAACACATCAATTCAAGCAAGGTAAAAGGTTCCATTTTCTTTGTATTTTGTTTGAATTTACCTTATGCCAATCTTGAGTGTTTGATAGTGTTTTCCTCTTTTTCATTTAGTTTTGCATCTTTAAAGTAGGAAAATCACTTGCACACAAGAAGGATAGACGAACTAGCTTTCCTTTAGGTGAGATCAAAACTACACCTTCTCTCAAGCTAGCTTGACATATTGATCCATCAAAATACATCTCCCATATAGGCTCATGGTCATTTGTGAAAAGGTATTCATCTAGAAATAAATCCATAGTAGGAAAGGAGTATGATGAGGGAGCTTCTACCAATTGATCAACAATAAATTGGCCCTTAATTTCCTTCTAGGGTACAAACATGATGTCAAACTTAGAGAGAAACATTACCCTTTTTCTAGCCTTCCCAAGAGATTAGTTCTAGTAAATAGATGCTTTAGAATATCATGTTTTACAATGACATAATTTTCAACATGAAGAAGATAACTTCGTAACTTTTGTGTTGCAAAGACGACAAAAATATATTGTTTCTCCATGGTGGAATAATAAGTTTCATAATCAACAAGAATATAGCTAATATAGTAGAACACTATTTCCTTACCATCATCATCATGTTCGGCCAACAAAGCTACTAAGGCATGAAGTGATGCAAATATATAAAGAAAAAAGGGTCTATCTTGCATAGTCGACATTAAGATAGGAGGATTGGCCAAATAAATCTTGACTAACTCAAAATATTTTTCACACTCTTCATCCCATTGGAAGTAGACATCTTTCTTCAAAAAACATGTGAAAGGAAATGTATGATCAACCAATTGAGAAAAAAATTTACAAATTGCTTGAATCTTCCCTTGCAAACTACGTAATTGAGATATTTTTCAAGGTGGAGGAATGCAAAAAATTGAATCAATCTTATTTGTATCGACTTCAATTCCATGGTGAGAAATAATAAATCCTAAAATATTTTCTACATCAACACCAAAGACATACTTAAGAGGATATAGCCTCACCTTATGGAATCAAAGCCTTTCAAAATAAGACAAAGAATTTCTACGTGATCTTGATGAGCTATAGACTTAGCCAAGATATCATCAATGTAATCTTCTAGAATTTTGTGAATGAAATTATGAAAGATTAGGTTCATCACCCATTGGTTAGCTATTCCTACATTATTTAACCCAAATGGCATGACCACATAATAGAAAGTACCCCAAGGGGTAGTGAAGGTTGTCTTATATTGATTTTTTTGGTTAATATAAATCTAATTATAGCTCGAGAAGCCATCCATGAAGGACAAAAGGGAATGGCCTACAGTCAAGTTTATAATCATATTGATATTAGGTAACAAAAAATAATCCTTAAGAGGACTTATTGAGGTCATTAAATTCAATACAAATATGAATACAACCATCAGTCTTGTTGATAGCAATGATATTCGATATCCAAGGTGAATAGTCAATAGTATAGATAACGCCTTCTTTTAAGAGCTTCTTTATCTCGATCTTAACTAATAATGCAATCTTGGAATTCATATTTTAGATCTTTTTCTTAATGAGCTTAGCATTGGGACATAGAACAACATTATGAAACACTACCATCTCATCAATATTGGGCATGTCCTCATATGACCAAGTGAAGATGTCAAGATGAGAATGTAACAAGTAAGAATATTGTTTAAACTCTTCTAAAGAAAGGAATTTTTTATTTTAATCACCTTTTCAAAATATTTAGGATGCATGAAAATTTTTGTAGTGTCCCTTTTAAGGATAGAACTAAAATATTTAGGATGGGGAATAGGAACATCATCATCCACCTTAGGTAAAGGAGCCTCCTCATCCATACTCGAAATGGATTTTGCAAAGTACACTTATTTATGCAAGTAATATGGGAATTGCCATTTATGGTGGTAAGAAGGCAAAAGAGAATAGACACCTATTAATTATTCTAGCACTTCCTTCAAGGATAAAAATCTAGAGGAACTTTATTAGATTCTATTTTACTCTCAAGCAATTTGGGATGAACTAGATTAACAGGTTCAACATAAATCATGTTGAAGCTCTGCCATGGTTTTCACCTAGACTATTCAAGAGAGAAACCAAGCCCTAAGCTATGCTTACAAGGTATAAATTGTATAGGTACTTGAATGCATTGCTCATTGCACCCAAAACATTTACATTCATAGCCATATTTAGAAAGAAGTTTATAACCAAGACCGTAATGTGTTTGTAAATCATGAGAAGGAGGTGGATCAATATAGAGAGCATCACCCCACTAGTGAGTATCATACTAATCCATGGGATGAAAATCATCCTTCTTGATGAGATTACAAGAATTAGCCTTCTCAATAGAAACCTAATTACCTTCCTCATTAGGGGTACAATCATTTTCCTTGACGAGACCTTGACTACTTTTCCCTATAGGAGGATAGTCAATTTTCTTAACAAAGGTATATGAAAATTTTGGAAGGCCAAGATGGATAGGATCAAATTTGTATTCTTTGATTGAAGAAGTAAAAAAAATTCAAGGACCCCCAATCATCACCAAGATATTCATTTGATTCTAAAGAAGATGAAGAAAGGGAAGACTTAGGATTCTTCACTTCGGGTCGATCTTCTTTAGAGACATTTATCTCTGGAGCGGACTTTGAAATAGGAATTATTGAAGAGCATCCCAATGCATCAAAATATAATGATGAAATACAATTTTTAAGAGTATAAAAAACCAATGCTTAACCACCAACTGCCATCTCACAAATATGAACAACATCAAGGTTAGCCTTGATCATGATCACTTTATTATATGCAAAAAAAAATATATAATGATGCAAGGTAGAAGTCACAACTCCGAAAGCATGAATTCAAGGTCTTCCTAAGATAATATTATAAGGTAAAGGACCAGAAATTACATAAACCAAGGTGGGTACAATAATAGGTTCCAACCTCAAAGGTACGATTATCGTGCCTAGGGCTTGATGACCTGCATTATCAAATCCATGAATATATAGAGAATAAGAAGCTAAAGAAGAAGAATCAATTTAATCTTAGGTAATAAGTCTATGTTGCATAAATTGAGAGTCAAACCAATGTTAATGGGAGCATGTCTAATATCAATGTGAATAATATTAACTATAATCATTAGAGGGTGTTCTTGCTTCTATACTTCTAAGGGAGAGAGTTCTTGTAGATAAAACATAATATTCAGCCAATCCACATGAATATGAGCCATCAAAACATTAACATATTTCATCCTAGCAGAAGGATGAAAGAGGATCTTTTTCAAGGCTTCCTGAAGCATATCTTGATAAATCAGGGCAGGCTAAACCAAATCCCATAGTGAGATCTTGGCCAAAGTAACAATTTTTTTTTCTAAAAGATCATAATCACCAGGTGCTTTAGCTATAGGTTTAGGTGTTGAAGGAAAAATTGGTTGAGAAGGTGGTAAATAAGTAGGAACAAAAGATGGTTGATTCACATTTTTCTAATTTCTTCTAATGTTATATGTATTTCCTACGATTATAAGAATCTATAGCTTTTAAAAATATTGTGTAAAGGCCCAATGAGTATTTAGAGATTGGAGCTCCACAAATAGAATGAATACTCTTAGGAGAGGTACTAGCTAGATTAAAGTAAATAATGGGTCTCTTAGGCATTTGAGGAGCCCCAGAGATAGTCACTACATTTACAGACTCTTCAACTTGTAAAGAGGAAGTTGATGGTTGTGATGAAGAAGTTTGTTTGAGGGATCTACAAAAAGGAGAATATTCCTCTAAGAAATAATCCAAGGCATCATCTATCATATCAAAATGATCCTTAGAGAAAGCATTATCATAAACATTAAAGCATTATACAAAAATATCTAACATGATTTATGATCACGTCAAGTTCACCAAAATGTGGAGGGGATTCGCTACTCCCAAGTCCCAAGATGAATAGGGTCTAGAGGGAGAAAATTTCCCTCAATCACCTCAAGACTAACTAAAAGGATCAAGATTAAAGAGATTGAAAAAACATATTAGAAGTAGAGCTTTTAGAATGATCATAGATAAAGGACCTTGGGGACTAAAAGAGAAGATTGCAAATATTTCTCAAACAAGAGGATAATCTATCATCCAAAGGAAATTTACAGAAGTGGGATGATAACGTAGCACACTATTGTCTCAAGGACTTGCTAGTGTGTCATACGAATGGAGATCTAAACTCTAGCACACAACTCAAAGAATCTATTGACTTTTCAAAAGTTGATGTCTATTTAATCTACTAATTTGATAGAGAGAAAAAATATGAGTAAATGACAAGGAGGGAAAAATATTAACTTATAAGAGATCCTACATTTTGAAGCCTCCCATAAAGCTTCACACAAGTAATCTCCACACAAGGTGAACAAGGAAAAATGCTAGGGCTGTTTTGGGGCTTTCCTCAGTCAAACTCATGTTTTAGTGTTCCCACCTCCATGGATAGCTAGATAGATAGAGAGTATAAAAGACACAAACTAAAGTATACATAAGAGTGATAAAATTAAACTCCACAATGGATAAATTGTGTCACAAAATGGACACAATAGTGATTAAAGAATCACTATGGAGAAGAACTAGTATCATGAAATAGAGACATAATAAATATCTTAGCAAATAGACAAGAGACAAAGAGAGTAATACAAATGGTTTGTGGCTCCCTCTTGGCTTGATAAAGGTGATGTTGAGTGCTTGCAAGAGATATTTGGTTACTGGTGAGACTTTAAGATGACATAGCTTCATTGTAGAATCACAATGTACAAGAGAGAAGCAATTTTGAGTGAGAGAGTTGGAATTCTTGTAAATCGGAGTGGAAAAGGAATTTTTGTGTAGATGCATGGGTGGGAATAGCCATTACAATCAGAATTTTTCCATGATGACACATGTCATGGGTAGAGGCTTCCAATATTCCTCACATGTGAACTCACAAAGCTCAGGGACACTAGCACACCATGCATATGTTTGCATGCATGCAAGCATCCAACTCGTTAATTTACAAGAAATGAGGTGGAATATTGTTGTTGCTTCATCATTGGTCCTTATAGATTTGAAATCACAAAATTTTGACTCATAAGGTTCTTGTCATAAATATGGTTAGGTTCCATAAATGTGGGGGGGAGGGGGGGCAAGTGCAAAAATGTGAAATTTCCACAAAGTGCAATTTTAAAATAATACAAAATTATTTGATCCTCTTGAAGGGAAGAAGAAAGATAGTAAATGTATTTGGTATACTTGGTGTAATAATCATAGTGATAGTAAGAGAGTCTATTGCAAATTGGATAGATTTTATGCTCAAGAGGATACATTTTATTTTGATAATAGGAAAGACTCCAATTGTGTCCAAGTGGAGCCTAGAACTCTATCTAACCAATATCCTATTGAAACAAGGATAATTATTAAATCTAGTGGATTTAAATTTGACTCAAAGAGAGACAATTTATACAAGCTTAATATTGAACTTTTAAAATACCTAGATTGTTTGGATGGCATTGCAACTATGATGCATATTAATAAGTTGTTTTTCCCTAAGGGGTTATCCAAAGAGTATTGGGATGGGTTGGTCTCTAATTTTAAGGTCTTACTAAGTACTATTGGGAAGAAGGTTTCAATATAGAGTAGAAGATTGGAATGCTCTTTTCAAGATAAATTATTGAATGTAGAGTATAAGGTTTAGAAAGATATGAACAATGAGGTCCTTGTGCAATACCTAAAGGATATCAAACATAAGCTTAAAAGGTAGATAAAGAAAGTACAGGGGATAAAATTAGAGCTAAGATGAATTGGATCAAATATGGATGTAAAGGAACCAAATATGTCTTTAATATATTGAGAGAAAAACATGCTTTAGAATCTATTGGACACATCAAGAAAAAATGGTTCTTGGTTTCATGAAACTAGAGATATTAATAATATTTTTTTTGAAATCTAGATGAAACTCTTTACTACTAAGGATAAAGCCACTAGATGCATCCTTTCTTAGAATCTATGTAAAAAGATAATACCAAAGAATATATTTGAAGAGATGGTTGTGGATCTTGAAAAAAGAATCACTAAAGAGGAAATATCTAGTACAATCTTGTCATTTTAGAATGGGAAATCACCTAGAGCTAATAGTTTTCCAATTGAATTTTAAAAATCTAATATGGAATAGGTAGTGGATGATTTGTATGAGGTATATCAAGAATCTATTGAAAAAAGATCTGTGGGTAATAACATCAACATATACATTATAAAACTTCTTCCAAAGGATGGGGATAAAAGCAACATTTATAACTAGAGACCTATTACTCTCCTGAATGTGTCCTATAAAATATTTTCTAAATTTACTTCTTTGATATTGACATAGATCCTTCCTATAATCATCATTGATGCCCAAACTATGTTCATTAAAGGTAGATACATATTAGATAATTTGATTACTAGTTAAAAATATTTGGACTTGGCTAAAAGAGATAATCAGAATGTTGGGATTCTACTACTATATTTTGAAAAAGAATATGATAGAGTTGAACGGTCCTTTGTGATTTCTATTATAGAAACAATTAGTTTACTTGAAGGGTTTTCCACAATGGTTAAATTGTTGTTTAAAGATCTTAACGCTTAGGTGGAGGTTAATGGCTCTCCTTTTGATCCATTCCTTTTAGGTAGATCAACCAAGAAAGGATTTCTATTGGCTCTAGATTTATTTTTCATTATCTTTGAAGCTTTTTTATATCCTAATGATATATTTGATTGGCCCTTGTAGACACTGAAAAATTGTCTCGAGCTTGTAAGAAACATTTAATCATTAATACACCTTCTTCCTAGCATAATTAAATAATTTTAATTATTTAATTATCCCCTAATGTCAAACTTCTTCTATTAATAAATAATTCTTAAATATTTAATTAATTCACTTTATCCTTATTCTTCACTTTATCCTTATTCCTCTATAATTAAATTATTTAATTATTCATTAGTTTTTTCCCTCCATAATTAAATAAATTATATTTATTTAATTATTTTACTATTTTCCTATCCCTTATAATTAAATAATGGTTTTTATTATTCAATTATTCCTCATTTTCATCCACTCTTTATTAAATAATTATTTTGATTATTTAATATTTAGCATTCCACCTCTTCTTCTATAATTAAATAATATTTTTTATTATTTAATTATTCATGTCACCATTCCTTAAATTAAATAATTGTTTTAATTATTTAATTTACATTTTTCTAGTGAAGCCCCATATCTTATTCCAATTGCTTGGATCGCAGTCCCTTCTTCCTATCCTTATCTCTTTTCCTCTCAATTAATCTCATCCATGATCACCATATATCATCTCTCAATCCTAGCCCTTAATTTGAATGAGATTTCTATATATGCAAGCCATCATTCTCATTTTAAGAACAACCACAATCTTCAATATTTTTCTAACTTGAGATCTAGAGCTATTTGCATCAACATCAAGCTAGTGAGTACATTTCATACAACAAATCTAAGAACAAACAAAGAACAATGTAGAAGAGAAATGGAGGTGAATCAACTATGGCATGTAATTGATGTTTATTAATTTATTATTGTGATTTATATTGTCATTTGTGCTTCATTGTTAGATTAAGCTTTTCATAGCTTGGGTTAGATAGCTTTTTGGTTTCTATTATTGATTCATGCTTATTCCCAAAATTCTAACCCCAATCTATATCCCTAAATTACATGATGTTGTCCTTCTTGATAGTTCCTCTTTGCTTAATGTCTAGTTTGTAGATGACATTGCTTTATTACTAGTATTGATTAAAAGTGATATGGATAATATTTTGGCTATAATAAATATCTTCAAGCCTCTGGTTCTAAAATATTAGAAGCTAAATCTATGTTGTTGAGCTTGGAAGTTGAAACCCTGCTTGATTTGTAAAATTTATTTGGAAATATGGTGGGATTGATAAGATTGTTTGATACCTGGGTATTCCATGTTTAAGGTTCATATTATAGGTTAGGATTGTAGGGACAATATTACATGGTATAAAATTATGTGTGTTTTTGTCAAAGGTCTAAATGTATTTTATAATTTCTTTTTGCCTATTCTTTCTACTGAAATTTTATGGTTTATTTGGAAAAGGAGGAATAAGAACTTGTACCAAGGAAAGAGGAGAGTACTTACTAGTCTAAAATTAGACTCACTTATCTATTGATTGTTGAACATGTGACTATGAATTTGAAGCTTCTAGAAAAGAGCTTCCTAAAGATCTTGGATGAGGGAGCTACTCCACTCTTCAAGAAAGAAATTTAAGAGGATAATTATTAGCCTAAATACCCAAGGAAATTTGATGACAAATTTCAAAATGAATATTTGAAGTTTTAAAAAAAAAATTGTGAACTTTTTTAATATGAACTTCGTAGAGATGTAACTATTAGAGTCTTGGAAGTTACCCATCAAAACTTTGATAACAACAGTTGGTAACATATTTCCCCTTCCATTAGAGCTATTCCTAATGTTGATTCATTTAAGCTAGTAATAATTATGCCATCAACAAGGAAAAAAAAAATGATAAGTAATACTACTGTTAGTAGAGTTGGATTCAAACTTCATCCTTTTTGTGTAACTATGAAATGATGCACATATGATATATTTTTGTTAATATTTTTTCTATAGCCTAGTTGGGGATTTTACTTTCTAACATGACTACCCTGGTCACATATATATTGTAACCAAATTCTTTTTCTTTTAGTAATCAAATTTCAATTATTATTAATTTTTGGAAAACTTTACTTTAGATTTGATTGGTGTTTGGACCTACCCTTATGTTTTATTAGTCTACATTTATTATGATTTAGAATCTCATTATTCCATACCTATTAGATGCTACAATCTAACCCTTCTAATTTGGGTTTTAATTTTATATCTAATTATTTTATATTATTCATATATTATTCTCATGATGATGATATAGACAACTATTATATTCCTGTTATGATCACTCTTATCATAATATACCTAGGGTTCCTCAGTAGGGGTACTCTTTTTGTAATTACTATATGTTTTCTTATCTTAATTAGTTTTTTCACTATGATATTTACATGTGTGCATATACTTTCATATATTACCTCAATTTTTATGATGTTAAATCTATTACATCATATTTATCATCTCATGCTTCTTCATTCTATCATATGTGTTGTGTGGTCTCACAAGAAACCTCAAGTATGTAAGGCTTGGGGACCCAAGAAAAATTAATGCTTATGGCAGGTGCTGGTTGGAAAAGGATCACCGAAAGTCAAGGTTCAAGTGGAAGTCTTGGAAGTAATTCATGAATTTAAGTGTACCGAGTGTAAAGTTTATCAGATACTAGGTACCAAAAATCTAGATTGGTTGGAATGTAAGGTTTGGTAAGTTGTTGCAGTACAAAAGTAAAGATCTGGGAGTTATAAAGGTTCTGGTGGTAACCGAGATCTAGGTGAATTTTGTTCTAGTAAAAGCTGAAGTTGTTGAGTACCGGGTATCACGTAATAATGCATGGGTGTTGAAATTTTAAAGTTGATTGTTTAGTTTTCCCAATAGCTTAAAATGTCTAGTAGCCTACCTAAGGGCATAATTACATGAGAATGCATTAAAAGTGTATTATTTACAATTTTATTTAAAAGAATGATTTATTAATGATGGTTTTGTTTTAATGGGAATTTTATGAATGTTTTAAAAAATGGATTGATATGGAATTTTATGTGTAGGAGAAATAGGATATTAGACTATTTTTTGCTATTGATGGTCAGGAAAATTTGGGTTAAAAGTAGATCTGATGATATTTCTAGGTTTGGTGGTGCACTCTGAAAGCTCATGTGAGAACAAAGTTTGTTGAAAAGAAACACCGGATATCGGAGGACTGGGAATCCTAGTATTACAAATGTGGCGAAAGAGTGTGCCTAGCTTTAGAGTGATTTACTTTCAAGTGTTTCACGTCTGAGCCTAAACCTGATTGTAGGAACCAAAAGTGCTAGTGGATTTGAATAAATAATTCCACTTGATCACTCTGAATATCTAGCAGAGGAAGTTCCTACATTTTGTTAGAAAAAGCTACTTGGTCCAGGTTTGATTTCTTGATTGAATTTTAAAGACATAGGTCTAGAATTTTCAAAGTGCTGAAGAAGGTTGGCATCCATTGACTTGTTCAGAATTTCTCCTACTAGTTGTCATATTCCGCATGCCTTTTTGTGATTTAACACTTGGATTTCCTCTCATGTGTTGGTTAAATTTCCCAAGTGTCTTGTTCTTATAAAAGGTCGGGAGGTGTTTCATTTTAAGTTAAGTTCAAATTTTGTAGAGGTCGGAGAACCAAAACTTTTTCAATTTTTGTTCTTTTTCTTGTTTTATGTTCCATTCCAGATTAAAAACTTGTATGTTTCATTATAAATTAACTAATATTAGATCCAATTTCAAAGCTATTTTCTAATATGAAATAGTTGATTGTTTATTCCTATCAGACAAGACTATGTGATGCACCATTTAAGGGTGCATACTGACACTATTTGGTAGCAAATAATCCCCTTTTTCTTTAAACTCTTGCATCATTTTGTGCCTAGCTATGAAGCAATTTGGTGATGTATGGAATGGTTTGCTCTAGTTTGGTTATTTCTTGAGGCATGCATGGATAATACCTAGGAGAAAATTTAGTTTTTAGTAATTTTTTATGCTTTGTTTTAGAATAGATGCTTATATTTTAGAAAATGTTCCAAAAAGTAATGAATGCATGGAGTTTTATAAAAAATATTTTGATTCCATGAAATTTTTGAATGCTTAGTGCTAAATATACTTGGATGAAGGAAAGTTATTTGAATTTCATGAAGTTGTTGAATGACCAGATCGATATTATTTTCATATCTCTATGATACCAGTCGATACCTTAAGGACCTTTTACCCCTCGTGTTTAACAACATTATCACAATGTTCAACCTTGAGTGAACCTAGTGCCTCAAGACCTGACATAAATGAGCCTTGGGATCAAGTTGAGTTAGCTTTGGATTTAGGTTTTCCTAGTGGAGTCTCAAGAAAGATAGGCACCTTCCCATGGAGTCTCTGTGAGAATTTTATCTATCTGTTGGTGTGAGACTAACATCCCTATCAAAACGAGTGGTGCTAGAAGGAAGGCACCACTTTCGGTATCATTGGATTTGGTATTGTTGTCCCGATTCTGGATTGGAAATTTTCTTTTGAGGTGAAATCCTAAGTAAGTCTGTTATGGAGAATAGAATGGAAGTTAATAAGCTCTGAAAAATCCTTAACTAGAGGATTTATCCCTTAAGTCTATTCACTTTTGGTAGGGTTACCGAGTGCAGGATTCATAATACAACTGATCATAATGAACTTGACTATGAATTTTTTTTAACTAGGGTAAGTTTGGCCACTTATAATGTAATTTCATTAATGGAGGCATCATTAACTATGAGAAGAAAGGAACCATTATTGGAAAGAAGTTTGAATTCTAAGAAAAATCCTAACCCTGGTGAAACTAGAAATATTGGAAATTGAACCGCTAGACCAAACAGATTCATTAATTGTAATTGTCATGAGGAAATTTAGGAAATTTTGTAGGAAAAGAAGAAAATTCATCAAGATTTAGAAACAATGCATTGGAAGTGTGAATGTGAAAGGATTCACTAAACTTTACACACATGAAAGGAGATCATGAAGAGAAAGAACAAGGGAAACGAGTGGGAGATGAATGCTTTTCACCCCTAATTACAAATCCATGACCTAAAAGGGAAGAGATTCTTTATTTTACATAAAATATAGAGTATTAAGCTTTTACTTTCTCTCTTTCTGATGATAGCATGAATTGTATTAATATTTTCCCTAATAAAATGAATAGTGATTTGAGATAAAAGACAAGACCAAGAACCTAAGGAATCTTGGAGAGAAATAAAATTAAGAAATGAATGCAATCATTCATGGAATAGGGTAGAGAAAAATGGAAAATCATGAATGAGGATTGGAAGAAGGGACAATGTCGAGAAGAAAATGAAGGTGTGTGCAATTGAGCGTTAATGAGGTTGTTTCCATACATTTTAGCCAAAATATTGGTAAGTATGCATTCAAACTTTTGTTTGTCAAACGTAGAAAATTTTAAATAATTTTTTTATCCAAAATTTATTCAAGTAAATTTAAAGATAAGCCTACTATAATTCAAAAAAAGAGTAGTATGAAGATAGTGGTAGAAATTGGGGTAAATTATTTAATTAGGGTTAGTCACCTGATTAGGGAAAATTTTAGTTAGTTAGGTTAATTTTCTTTAGTAGCTAAAACACATGAGAATTGAATTCTTAAAACATTGTATTGTCAATTGGAAAAAGAGTAAAACCATTTAGAATAAATACATGCTTCAGTATAGAAAAGAAAAAATATCATTTATTTCATATATACATGGAAAATATAAAGTTCTCATCATAAAGAGAAATAAGAGACAAAAGGAGTGACACTAAAATAGTGGATAGGTTGGTCATTCAATTTAGGAAACTTCATCCATGAGGAGTGTGTACCCTAGGTAAGTACTATCTCTATGGTCATCAATGTTGAGGGTATGCAGATCAATAAGGAAAGGTTGAAGAGGAACTACTTCCCCTTGCTCTAGAAATTGTGGAATGTCATTAGCAGAAGAGATTCTCATGGCCAGATGAGCACCAAAGAGAATTGTTGTCATAGAGATTTCACTCAGATGCTAAGTTTAAATGCTCAACAATCTCGTGAAACATGGAAACACCTTCGAGCCTCTAGGTTTCTCATAGTGAAGATGAATCTCTAGATAAAGGGTTGGTTCCCTATGATACCTCCTACAAACTACTTCTTTGATAGGGAAAAGGATAGAAGGAAACTTGAAAAGAAAACCTATTCTAGGAGGTGATGCACCAAACATTCTTTTAATACTTGCTACCCTAAACTCACAATTAGCTTTGAACAAGAGGATTTTGATTACTCACAACTCAAATAAAATCATGAAATACATAAATGTATCATAAGAAGGATTTAGTTTCAGTGTTTGTATGAAGGAAAACAAAGTTTCACAACTCCAATCAACTATAAACAATTTGACAACTCACAACCTATATTTGACACGATTTCCCTTGACTTAATACTATGTGAATGAGACATATTCAAAGTATTTAATAGATAAAACATAGTAAATACATCTGATCATTCATCTACAATGTTGAAACAAGAGATATCTAAGAAGGAAACATTACTTCTTTATTGAAAAATGAAAGGAATTGTTATTAAAAGTATAAAATATGAGTTACAAAGGATTTCCTTAGCCTAAAAGAGCTTAACAAATCTACAATACATGCTGAAGAAAAGTAAGAATTGAGAAAAAAACATAAGTTTTTCCAATATATACAAAAGGTGGCTCCAAAGTGCCAAGAGGTGGCACTGACAGTCAACTACTGAAAATATCTCTCAAATATCTCTCCCACAAGCAAAGATTACAACCCTCAAAAAGAGGGGTCAGAACTGATGTAAAATGAAAGATCAAGTGGTAAAAATTAGTCTGCATGATGGTCAATCCAAAAAAGGCTTCTAAAAATACTCAAATATGATTGAAAGTCGAAGCAAAAAGACTCCAAGTATCATCAGGTGCATGTGAACACTTCAATCTCACTAAAAATCAACTATGCCTCGATCTAGTGCATGAATATTGCATGACTCACTCCTCAATGCATGAAAATAATCTTAACTTTCACTCCCCCTTTGTTTGACTTTGCATAATTTTGGGACGAAGGTAATTAATTTGAACAAATAATAAAGTAATCAAGTATGAGTTACTTTACTATTTCTTATAGATTTTCTCAACCTTTATCTTTTATGACAAATAATAAAGTAATTTATAAATTATTACTTTATTATTTGTTTACATTATGCATTTCATTTCAAAATTATGAAAAAATCAAGGGAAATTAGGTTGATGTTTGAGTTTGGAGTCCATGCATTTTGCATAAGTTTTCAATGGAAAAACTAATAAAAATGGGTATTAGTTTGCAAGTTGAAGTTTTTAAATCAAAATGAAAAAACACCCTAAAAGGGTTGGCCAAAAAATGAGGGTAAAAGAAAACCCTTAAGTAAAATACGCACCTCAAAATTATTTTTCATTTGCACTATTTTCTGGAGACTTCACCTCTGTGATCGCCGCCATTGTTTCAACTTGATATTCCTCTATTGTACATACATTTCTCTATGACCAGCATGCCATTCTAGATTTCACTGTGTCTCATGTTGATTCTAGGCTTGGAGATCACTATCTCTACTGTATCTTTGGCCACAATCTTAATTTTTATTATTTACCAGGGTTCACAGGTAAGTTTTACTTTATAGTTTCCATTTAATTTTTACTTTATAGTTTCCATTTTCTAATTTTTCTTTTTTGTAGATTGTGTCTTCATCTTGAACTCCTCTTACCATGGTCAATAAAACAATGAGTAATCCTCCTTAAGCAATGTTTTCTCAAAAATTGTAGAAGAGTGCCCTAGTTGATTTCTTTGTGAGTGAAATATTAGCTAGGGTTTTAAAACCCACGACCTCTTCATGTTGTATGTGTTTTCCCTTATCTTGGATTTAAAGGTCTTGATTTTAATCCCTTTCTCCTTTATGTATGCTTCCCTAACTTCTTTGGAATGTAGAACAAGTGCTTGCATTGTGGCCTCCTGATTATTTTGAATTTTTTTTCTTGCACCCTTTCTTTTTCTTCCATGAGCTATTCCAGCCCTTTCTTCTAAACCCCATTTTCCAGAACTCTTTTTCACATCATCTTATAATCCTGTAACAATTCCCAATTTGTAATTATGTCTAGAAATCCTTGTATATGAGCTTTGAGTGGATGGTTCTTTATTTCTTTGTCAGTTGCGGTTTTCGAAGGATTATAGTTTTCCAACATTATTGTTATTCTATTGAATGTTGTTGCAAATGCAAAGTCAGAGCAATCTCCATTTTATTTTATACCATAGAAGATAACCTATATAGGATGATCCCTTTTGGTGTATTTTCTAGTGAAGTATTTTCTGTCAAAATTGCCTACAATGACATGGGCAAGGTCAATCCCCCACTATTAATCCTTTTGATTCTTTCAATCTTTACTGTGGATCTTAGCTCAACCACACGCACGCCCCCAACAAGTGCCCCTAAATCCTTGAGTGGCATGTTCATCACCTTTTCCTCTTATTCATATTCACTATACTCCAATGTTGTCATTTGAAACTATCATGGGAATCGAACTGTAGATTTTTGGCACCCTAATCCTTTCTAGCACTTCTAGGGTTTTTCACCTAAAAGGAGAAAGTAGAACCAAAAGTCTAGGTAGGTTCACTCAAATTGTGCAAATGTATGATGTTATTTGAACTAAATGGAATGATTTAAGTGAATTTATATGAGCTAATTGACTGATTATGTATGCAAAACCTAAGAATTATGCAATGTTTGAAAACACAGTGTTGTTTGCAAAAAGCTTAAGAGAATGAACAAGAATGCAAATTAAATCAAACAAAAAGCTATTTTTTAGAATGTGTGCACTTGAGAAGCTAAAGAAGACTAAAAAGAAATATGGAAATCTGATGAGACCTAATTTTGAGCTGGCTGGGGCTCATTCGCCACCCTGGGCGAATCAATCCTAGATCAGGGTTTTTTGCACAGAAGTTGTTTTTTGTCAACTGGGTACCAAGATCTACATCAAACTCAAAATTGAATCTTAGGAGGGTCTCATTCATCATGCATGGTGAATCAACCCTCTTTCAAATTTCTATGATTTCAAATCTCAATTTTGCACCTTGACACCTATAAAACAATTTCTGATGGAAACCCTATGTCGTAGAAAAAATGACCCTTTTCTTGACATGGGATTAATTAATGATAAAATGGACTTAATGAGGTCTTAATCTAGTGTTGAGAGGCATTTTATGTGTCCACACTAGGTATTGGACCCTTTAAAATTGAATAACATGCTTTTAATGACGTCTTGTAAAGGTGTTGTAAATCCTTGTAAAGCCTTTTAATAACATGCTTTTAATGACGTCTAGACTTAATTAATCTATTTCTCCCTAATTCAACATTATAAAATGTGTTTAATAAAATTATTACATCAATCTATAAGGTTAACTTAAACTTAATGATAAACTAGTGTTGTAATGTGTCTTGCACATTCACATTGGTTCTTGTGCATTCCTAGGCAATGTGGACCTCATTTTAGTGTTGTAAAGTGTGTTTAATCACACTTTCACATTGATTTATGTGTCCCAATCCCTATTTTACAATTACACCATCACTAATAGGCCCCTACTAACTTATATTGTACATCCTGAGTTTCAAATTGATCAAACACCTGACAAGGTTGCATTTTAGACTCTATTTCCTTATCTCTTAGCATCTAAGTTGTCAAAATAGCCCCTGTGGGACCCATTCACCATGCATGGAAAATAATTCCCATCTAGGTGGGACCCATTCACCATGTGTGGCGAATGAGTCCCATTTGGCCCCATTTTGACCTTTGAGCGGGAAAAAAAGTGAAATTTGAGTTTAATTTTGCATCATGTCAGCATATGATGAGGTATTAATGGGTAAAATAGGTGAATTTCCTATAAAATAACCTCTCTAAACTCATTTTTACATACATTAACTTTATTCACATCCATTCTTCATTATTCATCCACCAATCTTTCGTCTCAAGCCAAGCAACTTAGGGTTTTTACATTGCAACTCATCAAGAAAGCTTCTAAGGACATTCAAGGGTTGAATCTTCCTCCATTGTTGTAGACTTCCAAGATCTAATCATCATGTCAAGGTAGTCAACTCTATTGTTGTATGTATCATTACTTTATTTCATCATTTTGGTTTAATTACCTAAAAGGGGTTTGACCAAGGCAAACCCCCATATCTTAACCTTCAACACTTTTTCCTTTGCATGTGTTTGTATGCAAATTTATCAAATGGAAAGGTGAGAAAAGGTGTGTATATCTCATCAAATTCATTCAAGGTGTCTCAAGCCCTATTTCAAGCTTGGAGAGAGTCTATAGGTTAAGTCTTGCAGACTCAAATCTGGGGAATCTTCATAAACATAATTACAGATCATAAGCCACAAAATCTTGTCCAAAATTCTCTATTTTCCAGAAGAGGACTCATTTTCCTTTGATGGAGAATCAATCCCATTTCTAGGCTTGAACAATGATTTATGTGGGTATCCCCAAAATTGGTTCTTACACTTTCTAGCAAAAACAAGACTCATTTGCCCAGCATGGAGAATTAGTCCCAGTGAGCATTTATGGTGTCTTTTGCAAGTGTTCAGAGCCTCATTCCAGCCTCTTCCAACTTCTAGTTTCATATCTTCAATTAGGTTATTTTCTGTTACAGTTTGTTTACATTCCTAGTTAAATAGTTTGAATACGCATTGTGTTTTCCAGCTCTTCTGCATTAGGTAAGAATACATTCCTTAGTCTGCATTTTCATTAAGTTTTCAGCATTTAAACACAACCACAAACACACTTCACACCACTCTTTTGTAAGGAAAGCTTAGGTGCGGAACAAACTCTCCTAACGTCAACACCTCAGGGAAAAATGCATATATGACTTTAAATTTTTCAATTATAGTTCATTAAGATACACTTGAACAGAATAACAGAAAAGAGAAATGAACACATACAAAATTGGACACAAGATTTACGTGGGAAAACCCTTAAGGGAGAAAAACCCACCACACCAAGAAAAGTCTCTTTGTATTACAATAAACAAAATTACACACAGAGATCGAACTTCACTTTCTGACGTCAAATTAACAGCAACAACATTTCCTTGATCATTCTTGTACAGAACATCACTATTACAATGTTCTCTGAATTGAATTCATTCACACTAATCAAATTGTGTTCAGAATCGAACAACTACACTCCATTGAATGGATCATCGTCATCAACCATTGCATAGCATAACTCATTCTACTCATGGCCTGTTCATTTTCCACAATAGAATAGTTGCAACTGTTCAACTTCCAATGGTTCTCATTCTGATTCTCTTATTGGCTCAGAACACACCATGTAGGACAAACATTCAGTCAAAATATTCAACTACATCGCATGTCACTGACACACTAGACTGTGTCTCCCCGATGCCAAAATGTGCAATCACATAGCTATCGGCAAGACCAAAGGTATCGGCAACACCCTAAGAAGTCAAAACGATAACATATCAAGTCTCCCCGATATCACACAAAAACAAACTACCATCGGCAAGAGTCCAAGAGATTTCATCGATAGTTAATGTCACTTCAATATGTCCATCGGCAAGACATCTCATCGATGTCCATTGCAGAACTATCGGCTAGACCATCATTGTCACTAAGACTTCACACCGATGTCCATCACATGTAGCTCTATCGGCAAGACCATCACTGTCTGCGAGAGCTCATACTGAACACAAAATAGTTAGAGAGACCAACGCTATTGGAAAGAGCTCATACCGAATATAGACTATTGGTGAGAGAAACGCCATCGCCAAGAGTTCATACTGAAGTTGCATACCCATTGGCGAGACCACAGCCATTAGCAGGAGATCATACCGAATGCAAATTTGTCGGTGAGACATCCACTGTTGCTTAGACTCTTATCGAGCCTTCATGTCACCCTGATGACTTCATGTGTAAAACCATCGGCGAGACATACTCTGTCGGAATGAGTCACTCTAAAGGTTCACGTCTCTCCCCGATGCCACTCATCACCAAGAGTCTCCGACATCTCCAAGAATCAACCCATTGGCAAGAGGTCTACCCAGATGGAAAGAGATAGGAAATTCACAGCAATAGCCATTTCTTGCCGATGACTCTTGTCGGCAAGATAGAACCAAAGTCTAAGTGACTTTGATCTTTTGAACACAGCTACTGGTCGGTAAGACATTCTGAGGGTCTCACCGATTTTTCTCTTTCAGGAGTTTCATGTAAGTAAGCTTGAGGCATATTTTCCAACAATCTCCCACTTGATGAAGATCCTACTAACACCTCTAGAGCACAACAAAACTACTAAAATTCATGGGCACTAAGGCCCATCGAATTGGCACACCACCTAAACTTGTCTATGCTCACTAGTTTTGTCAATGCATCTGCAACATTTTCCAGAGTATCCACTTTTTCTAAAGAGACCTTTCCATCCTCCACCATATCTCATACAAAATGATATTGCACATCAATATTTTTTGTCCTGGCATGGAAAGTAATATTTTTTTCCAAACAAATAGCACTCTGACTGTCACAGTAAATTGTAATTTTCCCTACATCAAACCCAATGTTAGAACACAAATGTTTTAACCAGATTGCTTCTTTACAATTGTGTGTCTCTTCCATGTATTCTACCTCTGTAGTGGACAAAGTGACTACAATCTTTCGCTTACTCATCCAACTAATTGCACCACCATTCATCATGAAAATATATCCACTGGTGGATCTTCTACTGTCAATTTCCCTTGCCCAATCAGAATCCACATAGCCTTGAATGCTGAGAGTCCTCTGTGATTCAACCAAATTTCCATGGTAACACAAAGCATATTCTGAAGTGCCCTTCAAATATCTAAACACTCTTTTCATAGCATCCCAATGTGTCCTTCCAGGATTTTCCATAAAATGACTAAGTACTCCCACTGCTTGGGCAATGTCTGGCCTTGTACAAACCATTGCATACATTAAAATACCAACTACACTAGCATAAGGCACTCTAGTCATGTCCTCCATCTCAGTAGGATATTTTGGATAGTCTTCAACAGATAGCTTCATTCCCTGCAAAACTTGAACAACTAGCTACTTGCACTTAGTCATACAAAATCTCTCCAGAATAGTATTAATATACTTACTCTGACTGAGCCAAAGTTTTATACTCTTCTTGTCCCTAGTTATTTCCATTCCCAGAATATATATACCTAGCTACACCAAGATCTTTCATTTCAAACTTACAGACAACTGATATTTTAGATCAGAAATCATTAACTTACTACTGCCTATGAACAACATATCACCAACATAGAGAGCAATAATAAGAACATGATCATTTTCAGCTTTGAAGTATACATAGTGGTCAAATTTTAATCTTACAAATCCCAATGACAAAACAAAAGTTTCAAACTTCTGGTACCACATTCTAGGAGAATTTTTTAATCCATATAGATATTTTTTCAACTTGCAAACCAGTTTTTCTTTACCTTTTTCCACCAAGTGCTCAGGCTGGGACATGTAAATTTCTTCTTCAAGGTCAACATGAAGAAATGTTTTCTTCACATCCATTTTTTCAATCTCTAAGTCATGCGCTGCTGCAAGTGATAAAGAAATCTGATAGACGTCAGCTTAGCTACAGGAGAAAAAATTGCTCCATAATTAATTCCCTCTACCTTGGAATACCCCTTCGCAACCAACCTCGCCTTATACTTTTCCACACTACCATCCAGACCTATTTTCTTTTTAAATACCCATTTGCATCCAACAACTTTTCTGCCTTTAGGAAAGGGCACCAAACTCAAAGTATCATTCTTTTCTAATGATGCCATTTCTTCATTCATGGCTTCCAACCAAGAGTTTGAATCAGGCATTCTAATTTCCTCTTTCACAGTCCTAGGCTCATTAGTGCTAGAAATTAAAGCATAGGAACAAGTAGAATCTAACAAAGAAAACCCATACTTATCAGGTTGCTTTCTTTCACGTGTTGACCTCCTCACAAGCTAAGGTTGAGGTTGATCTTCTTATCTAGAACTCTCGGCACTACTTGAGCTCTCCTCAGTTTCAGGTACATTTTGAATTTTCAATTCCTCTTTATCTAGTGTCGGAGGAATTTCAACTACATCCTTTTTATTTTCTGATTTTGTCTCTGACTGCAGATCCAAAGTAGAAGGCTTCAGCTCATGAAAAATAACACTTTTGTTGTATAGAACCTTCTCCATATCAGGATTCCAAAGCTTATGTCCTTTTATTCCAGCACTATAACTAATAAAAATACATTTAACAACCTTGTTTTCCAATTTAGACATTTTTTCATTTGTCACATATGCATATGCCTCACAGCCAAAGACACGAATGTGTATGGGAGAGGGCTTCTTTCCAGACCATGCTTCCAAAGGTGTTTTCTCAACAAGAGTAGAATTCAGAGAATGGTTTATTAAATAACATATTGTTGCAACTGCCTCATCCCAAAACTTCTCCTCCAAGCCAACACTGCTTAGCATACTTTGTGCTCTTTCCATCACTGTCATGTTCAACCTTTCAGCAACTCCATTTTGTTGCGGAGTGTAGGGTGTAGTTTTATGTCTTTTAATCCCATGATCTTTACAGTACCTTTCAAACTCATCAGAACAAAACTCACTGCCATTTTCAGTCCTTAAACATTTTATTTTTCTTCCATTCTAATTTTTCACAAGGTTTTTAAATTCCTTAAAATGACTGAACACTTCTGATTTACTTTTCAAAAAATAAACAAATGCCCTTCTTGAATAATCATCAATGAATGATACATAATATCTTGATTTAGACAAAGAAGGAACATTTACTAGAACAAAAACATCAGAATGTATATAATCAAGTAAACCAGAAGATTTGTGAGGACTGGAGTAAAATGAAACATCGTGTTGTTTACCATATATAGCATATTCACAAAATTTGAATTCAATGTTACAATCATCAAGCCCCTCAACCAGGTTTTTATTTTTCAAGGTTTTTAAACCTTTTTCTCCAATGTGGCCAAGCTTATGATGCTAGGGCATAGTCTTTTCTGCTGGAAGTTTAACTTCCATAGAGTTTTCACTATCAAGAACATTTTCCTCCTTTTCTCCATGAGTAGACTTCTATGACTTTCCAGAGACACTATTGCATTGAACAACAAGTGCATCCAGCTTATACAAAGTACCAATATGAGCACCCCTGCCTAGCACCATTGAGCCTTTAGTCATCTTGCAACCATTTCCAGAGAATGAGACCTGCACTCCAACATCATTTAGCTTACTAACAAAAAGTAAATTTTGAGCCAGACCTAGTATATGCATTACATCATTGATTCCCTTCACTCTTCCATCAAGGAACTGAATTCTGACTCTTCCATGGCCAACTATTTCCAAAGATGAATCGCTTGCCAAATACACCCTTCCACCATCATATTTTTCATACTTAGTGAACTAGTCTCTATGAGATGTCATGTGGAAAGATGCTCTAGAATCAATCAGCCAGACATAATCTGATGCCTATGTAGCCAAGGCTGCAATGAAAGTGGTTGCATCACTCTGAGAAGAATCATTGTCGAAAGAATACTTCTTATTTTTCTCCTCTTTGCAATCCTTTCAGACATGACCAGGCTGCCCACAATTCCAACACTTCACCTTGGACTTCTTACTAGGAGACTTTGATCGCCCTTCTAATTTTGATTTGGACTTCTTGTCCTTCTTCTTGCCTTTTTCTTTCGATCTACCTCGAATAGCAAGAGCCTCCTTCACCATCTCAGAATATTTTCTTCTCATCTCTTCTGATAACAAAGAAGCAACAATATCTTCCATATTAGAAGAGGAAGTAGTACTCCCAATAGCCATCACCAAGTGATCCCAAGAATCTGGCAAAGAACATAACAATAGCATACAACGATCTTGTTCATCAATCTTCACACCCACAAATGCTAACTGAGCAATCAACATGTTGAAAGCATTCAAATGATCAGCAACAGATGCTCCTTCCTTCATTTTCAAAGAGTACAACTCCTTCCTCAAGAACAACTTATTCACCAAGGACTTGCCCTGATAAATAGCTCCCCGTCATTTCCACAAAGAAGATGTCTTTTCTTCATGAACATTTAGAAGAACAGAGTCTACTAAATAGAGCCTTATCATCCCCTTTGATTTTTGATCTACAAGGTCCCAATCCTCTTGCTTCATGCCAATAGGCTTCGTTCCAAATACAGCAAGCCAAAGATCACGATCAACCAATAGATCTTCCATTTTGAGTTTCCACAACTTAAAATTACTGCCATTGAATTTCTCAATTTCAATCTTTCCTAATGTTCTTGCCATCTTAATCTGTAATTTGAATTACCAAACTTCTACAAGACTCCCACTGAATAGAATTGACACAAAAAACCCAACGTACCCACAAGGATAACACAACTAGCTAGGCTCTGATACCACTTGTAAGGAAAGCTTAGGTGTGGAACAAACTCTCCTAACATCAAAACCTCAAGGAAGAATGCAGATATGACTTTAAATTTTTCAATTACAGTTCATTAAGATACACTTGAAAAGAATAACATAAAAGAGAAATGAACACATACACAATTGAACACCAGATTTACATGGGAAAACCCTTACAAGAGAAAAACCCACCACACCAAGAAAATTCTCTTTGTATTACAGTAAACAAAATTACACACAGAGATCGAACTTCACTTTCTGACATCAAATTAACAACATTTCCTTGATCAAACTTGTACAAAACATCACTATTACAATGCTCTCTGAATTGAATTCATTCACACTGATCAAATCATCTTCAGAATCGAACAACTACACTCCATCGAACTGATCATCATCATCAACCATTGCAGAGCATAATTCATTCTACTCATGGCCTGTTCATTTTCTACAACAGAATAGTCGCAACTGTTCAACTTCCAACGGTTTTCATTATGCTTCTCTTATTGTCTTAGAACACACCACGTAGGATAGATGTTCAATCAAAACATTCAACTGTATCGCATGTTGGTGAGACACTAGACCATGTCTCCCCGATGCCAAAATGTCCGATCACATAGCTATTGGCAAGACCAAAGATATCAGCAACACCCTAAGAAGTCAGACCGATAACATATCAAGTATCCCTGATATCACAAGAAAACCAACTATCCATCAGCAAGAGTCCACGAGATTTCATTGACAGTTAATGTCACTTTGGTATGTCCATCAGCAAGAGTAGCACCATCGGCAAGACATCTCACTGATGTCCATTGCAGAACTGTCGGCCAGACCATCACTATCATTAAGACTTCACACCGATGTCCATCACATGTAGCTCTATCAGTAAGACCATTGCTATCGGTGAGAGCTCATACCGAACACAAAATAGTCAGAGAGACCAACATTATCGAAAAGAGCTCATACTGAACATAGACTCTCAGCGAGAGAAATGCCATCACCAAGAGTTCATACCAAAGTTGCATACCTGTCAGCAAGACCACAACCATCAGTAGGAGATCATACCAAATGCAAATCTGTCGGTGAGACATCCACTGTCACTTAGACTCTTATCAAGCCTTCATGTCACCTCGATGACTTCGTGTGTAAAACCATTGGTGAGACATACTCTGTCGGAATGAGTCACTCCGAAGGTTCACGTCTCTCCCTGATGCCACTCATCGCCAAGAGTCTCCCTGATTGATCTCCAGGAATCAACCCATCGGGAAGAGGTCTACTTGGATGGAAAGAGATAGGAAATTCACAGCGATAGCCATGTCTTGCTGATGACTCTCATCGGCAAGACATAACCAAAGTCTCAGCGACTTTGATCTCTTGACCACAGCTATTGGTCGGTAAGACATTATGAGGGTCTCATCGATTTTTCTCTTTCAGGAGTTTCATGTTAGTAAGCTTGAGGCACATTTTCCAACATCTTTCAATTTCCTTTAATGAGAACATAAGAATTTTTGGCCCATTCATTTCTCCTTCTAGGTGAAAAATCATAGGAGTGATAGAAATCAAGTAGGTGCCAAAAATCTATCTTCCAAACCCGAATCGGGATCTCAAGAAATTCTTGCAAAATACCCTAATTTTTTTTTCTAATGGGGTTTTTCCTTGGTCAAACCCCTAATTGGGTAATTAAACCTTGAATGATAAAAATCTACATAAAACTCTAGCCTTAGTTGTGTTAAAGACTAGGAAAGTTTGAAGTATGTCGAAAACCCTATTCTATTATAAAAGAATAAGAAGTGCAAATGTGATTTGGTGGATGCAAGATCTCAACCATAGAAATCTTACAACACATCAAAAATAGAGATGAAATAACATGTAAATGAAATATAGATGAAATGCAAACCTTAATCTAAAGATAAAGTGAAAATGGAAGATGGAATCACTTTGAAACCAAGTCTTTAGGTGTGATTTGATGGCTAGTTGCATCTCCTCAACCTAGATTTCTCTATGATTCACAATAAGCATCCATCATCAACCCTTTGCAATGTTGAATCTTGACCTAAAGAGTGAGCTTCAAGACTTGCAAAAAACCCTAGTTTGCTACCCTAAAACTTCAACTTTGCTAATGAAACTTATTGTAGAAGACGACTTTAGAAATTTCTTTTGTGAAATGACTAAAAGATGTGTAAAATGACTTAAAATGAGTATTTATAAGCAACAGCTCCTAATTTTCCCATTATTTAGACCTAAGAGATAGACATTCACCATAAATTCAAGTTGAATTAATCAAATTCCCTCTCAAAATTGAATTTTCCCTCAATAGAGACTCATTTGCCACCCTTGGTGAATGGGTCCAACTAGAGGGAACTCATTCACCCAAGGTGGCGAATGGGTCCCACTACTGACTTTTGAAGGTGGGTTTTTGGGATATGAAATAATTAAGTGTTGTTTGTTGGGTTTTAGGTAATTTCTCAGGTGAAATGGGCCTCTAGATCAAAAATAATGGGTCTTAGGAGCCTATAAATGTTGTTTCAAAGGATAAATGATGCAAAGGGACTCAAAAGTGGGTCAAATTACTCATGAAATTGTCTCTTTTCTCAAGAGGGTCCAATTTTCTACGGTGCATTTAGCCCCCAATTTAGTGCCCATATGACTCTACGTGCATATGTAAGCTAAAGGACTCTAAACATTGCACTTTATTACATAAAAGGATACTCATTCAAAAGATAGGAGAACGAAGTCCCCAGTGTAGTTATTTGCAAAACCACAACATTAGGAACCACATCCTAAAATACACATTTGTTAATTGTCCAAAAATCCTTTTATCTAACTCCTAGGGATCCAATTCGAGGGTAGATGTATGCCCCCTTGATTATGCTTGCTTTATGAAGGTGGAATCAAGGTAGCAATCTAGCCACATCGAATAAGAAACATCATATCGTAGGGAATTTCCAAGTACCATGCCTCATAACGATAGATGAAGGATGATGTCGGGTGTGGAATCATGGTTCCAACACATCAAATGGCATGGAAAATAGATTACCCTAGCTCCCGTTATGTTGATTTGAAGAAGAGATACTTTATTAATTCTTAAAAGATAGTAACCCTATTTTAATGCATAGGAGTGAAAAGAGATGAAAATTGATTAAAAGAGGTAAACAGGAGTAATTTGTCACTTACTATTCATTTTACCTTCTTGTAGTGTGAGAGTGATGAGTGAGAGAAGAAAATGTCAAGCAAATGAGATTACACACCTTCATAGCTAGATGAGCTTTGTGATCAGGTGGTACGCGATGAGCTGTATAATGAGGTAAGTTGATTCTGTAATTGTTGCCTTGTGATTATGTAATAATTTAATCATTGCAATCCATGGATAGGTTAATTTAGGGTCTTGGAAAAAAGTTCGCAAAGTGTCCCATTTCTCTGTGAACTATCTTGTGTCTTTGTGAAATATCCTAAAAGGGTTCTAAAGTGTCTAGGGCCATTAGGAAAGAACACTAGATTTACTTTAGCACACTTGCATGATGAAAGATGTGAAAATTGAAGAAATTAGATGGATTTTAGAGAATTTTATGATGATTTTGATAGGTCTTCCTCGGTTGTGACAGTGGCTAGGGGGAAGGCAGCTCACGTTTCTGAGAGATCATGCTCTAGCACTCTTGGTAGTAGAGACAGAGCATTTACAGTCGGTAGGTACCTATTGGGTATATCTTATGCCACCTATGAGATACCATGACACCATGCTTATGCCTCTATGCAAGCATTGGGATGCTGATACTTGTAAATTTCATCTTCCCACAAGGGAAATGACCATCACTCTTGAAGATGTACATCACATTCTCCAAGTTCCTATTAGGGGAGAGCAGGTATATTTCTAGGGGGATCGGTCATTCCAAGAGAAGAAGAGGGACATGTCGTATTGCCTAGCTAGACCTTTACATGATGAATGTGTTAGAGCACAGATCAAGCTCCCCATGCTGCTATATTCACAAGCTCCTGTGGTTAGATAGATTATGATGCATACAGTGGCATTGGTTCTTAATCCAAATGGATGAGTGGAACACTTAGATGGAGGACTAGTACATTTGATTCAAGGGATGTATGAGCAAACGACAGTCTACGCTTGGGGCCGCTGCATTTTAGCACACTTATACTATGATCTTGGCCAGTTTGTATTTTGAGAGATTGGTAGTATGGTGCATTGTACACTTCTGTAGGTGTGGTGCCTTGAGCATGTCACATGCATAGGCCTGTCGGATTCCCTTATGCTATAGTTGGATATCTAGCATTCGGCTATCCTTTGTGACACTTGTGGCAATACGAGGATTTACACTTTTGGAGGGTGAGATTTGACTGGCTAGAGGAGGATGAGATCTTATGGAGACCCTATCTACCCACTCTATAGTGGCCAAATCCCATAGGATAGCTGAGGAAAATGCAGATGGATAGGTTTCTAGCTAGGAGGCATAACTATGTTGTACAACCTTTCTAATACAGGTGATTCATGCGACATATTGGGTAGGTACAAACACCATCGAGGGTGTGCCCCTCCATTAGATGATTAGTACAGAGTGCCCAGAGGCTAGGTGATACCATTTGGCTTACTATAGATCATGTTCGTGAGAGTGATCCTGATGCTTCATATCATGATTAGCAACCAGCATCTAATACTGATGATGTTGACTGCACAGATGATCATGAGGAGTGGTGGTCATGTGCACAACCAACTCCTGTGTTCCCCATGGACTTCCCTATAGGTGATGCAGGACCAACACCAGATGAGGGGGATGAGCCAAAGGATATATTAGAGGAGATATGGTACATGCCAGTAGATATTTTTACTAATGTTATTGATAATGAGTACCAGTCTGATGCTGATCCTAACTATTTGGACCAAGATGGAGGAGAGGAGGAGGAGGAGGAGGAGGATTATGAGGAGGATGATTATTATGAGGAGGATCCACCCTTGAGTTAGGGTGATGAGGTAGCTATTGAGGATCAGTACAAGCATGGAGATTCCTCACACACTTACAGGACTAGATCATGTGCAGTAGCTACAGTAGACATCAGCACCCATAGTCAAAGAGAGGCTAGCACATCCTTGATGCCCCCCAGAGAGGACGAGGTTGACATTCCTCATCTGACAGGAGACATAGGTGATGACATTTTATTTTACGCATGTACTTTAGTATTTTATGCTTTGTTTATATATAGATATATCATGATGATGTTTACTGATTGTGTACATTGTCTATCTTGCAAGAGCAACAAGAGACTAGTGAGAGTTCTATCGTGAGGCTTCCATAGAGATAGTGTCTGCATCCATTGACTAGGAGGAGATGGATCCTGACTACATTCCCCCATTGATCATGGAGGAGGATCCAGAGTCACTCAAACCTTTCACAAGGTTACGGGCAGCATACGAGAGTGTGAGGAGATGACTCCATCGAGTAGAGAGTGCAGGACAAACATCATAGACCTCAGAAGAGGTTGAGAGACTACATGCAGAGCTAGCACAGACACAAATGGAGAGGGATTGGATGGTAGAGGAGTGGCTTGTGGTTGTTGGTCGAGTACAAGACCGTCTACAGTATGTACTTAGAATCAACAGTTCATGATCACACATGACCGTCTCATAATGTCCAAGGACCAGATCTTGAGTGCCAAAGCCTGAGGGGTCTAGCTCTCACAAACTTTTATGACTTTGTATATGGTATTGAGATGTACATAAAACTTTGATATATATATAGACATGCACATTATTATGATTTGTCTCTTTTGTGGTTGAAATGTTAATTGTAATGTGATTAATTAAATGACTTATGATAAAAGTATTTAATTAATGTCTACATGATTTAACAGGATTAATGTGATCTAGTTTAAAACATATTTCAGTTTTACTGTCGATACAACATTGTTGATTAGAAGAGAATATGTTAAATTAAATACACCTATAATTCATATAAGTATCTAATTTAACATAACACAAAGGTGAATAGTATGAATCCTAAAGTAATTATAAAATGGACTTAAATAATTACCTTAGTGTTCAAGAAAAATAGAAGATTATTTTTCAAGAACGAAGCAATGTGAAAATTATTTCGAATGACATCAAATAACTTTAAACAAAACTACTTTATCAATCACACTATTCAAAGAGGTCAGAGATAATACCGATGCAAATGTGTGGCATTAATAGCTTCCTGAAGGAGTGTTCCATCAAGCTGCCTTAATACATAAGCACTAGATCCGTAATTGATATCAACTATATAAGTTCCTAACCAATTAGAGATGAATTTATCTTTATCTTCATTATCAGCACTAGTATTGTGTTGATTTTCAATAAGAACAAAATCTTCCTTACAAAATGATATTGGGATGACCTGTGTGTTGTGTTTTCATTGTAATTGTTTGATGTGAGCTTGGAGATGTTCGAGAATGTTAATGCGTTGTTCATCGAGCATCTCAAGTTGGTGTAATTGTTGATATTTATAATTGTCATCATCAATAAGGTTTTGGAGAGTAACTCACAATGTAGGAATTTCTAACTCCAAGGGCATTATCACATCAGTTCCATAAACAAGGCTATAAGGTGTAGTTCCCGTGGATGATCTAACACTTGTTCGATAAGCCCAAAGCACATAATATAATTGTGTATACCAATATTTATGATGTTTGTTGACAGTTTTCTTGAGGATTTTCTCCAGGATTTGATTAATATTTTTAACTTGTCCATTGAATTGTGGATAATATGGTGTAGAAAATCAATGTTGAATTTTGAACATTTCAAGAAATTTCTTAACTTCATTATTCTTAAATAGAGTTCCATTGTTTGAAATGATTGTGGAAGGGATTCCAAAGTGAGCAATAATGTGTTGCAATATGAAATGACAAATTGCTTCAACATTTGTAGAACGGATAGGAATAGCTTCCACCCATTTCGTGAAATAATCTATTGCGGTTGCGATAAATGTATGTCCAACATAAGGAGGTGAAATTTTTCCAATAAGATCCAATCCCCATACTGAAAACAACCAAATGCGAGCTTGGACATTGAACTTAACAATAGGAGCATGGATCAAATTGCTATGTTCTTAACATTTTTGATATTGTTTAACGTAAGTGAAGCAATCCTTCTCCATATGTTTCCAATAATAGCCCATACAGATAAGTTTTTGCACTAACGACCAACCTCCAAAATGATCTCCACAAGCACTAGCATGAGCTTCGTCAAGTGCTATAGGAATTTCAAAATCCTTAAGACAAAGTAATAAGAGGCCATTGAAAGATCTTCTATATAATGCATTTGCAAGGATCACATATTTAGCTGCTAGTTTGCATAAACACTTTTGAGTGTTTGTTGTTGTAGGTTCGGGAATGGTACCATCTTTTAAATAGTTGTATATTGTATCGTACCATTCACATGAATCATCATGTGTTATTGTGAAAATATCTTCTAACGAAGTATCAATCTAATGTTTCATGATGGGATGGATAATAAAGGTGAAATCTATGGAAGGATCATGTGGGGATATAAGAGAAGTTGTGCTCGCCATTGCATCCACATGTCTATTGTCTTTTCATGGGATGTTATCAATGGTGAATGATTCAAACTTTTCTAACAGTGTCATTATAAGATCCTTGTATTTTGATAACTTTCCATGTTTAGTTTGATATGTATCATTGATTTGTTGGATAACCAATTGCAAATCACCAAAGATCTTGATATGTTTAGCATTCATTATTAAAGTAGCTCGCAAACTTGTGATCAATGCCTCATACTCTGTTGTGTTATTTTTGCATAGGAAATTTAATCAATAGGACAAGAGAATAGGTTTACCATCGGGTGGAATTAATACCACTCTAGCACCGAAACCTTTTCTACACTTAGATCCATTGAAATACAATTCTCATGGTTTAATGTCAGCAGTCAAGACATTATCATCAGGAAAGAAGCCATGATTAGGTAAAGCAAAACGGGAAGGAGCATCAGCTAAGTGATTGGTTAAGGCTTGTCCTTTGATTGTTTTTTTGTGAAATGAACTTAAGGTCAAATTTAATTAACAACATCACCCACTTAGCTAAGCATCCAGAAATATTTTTTTTATTGAAAAGATGTTTAAGAGGATCAAATTTTGTTATGACTTGTATTTCAGCATTTAGTAAATAATGTCACAACTTACTAGTAGTGAATATAAGAGCCAAGCATTGTTTTTCAATTAGTGAATATTGAGTTTCATAATCAATTAAGGTTTGACTAATGTAATAAATAGGATGCTCTTTTCCATAATCATCTTGTTGAGCCAACAATGTTGCAGGAGCATGGGCAGATGCGGTGATGTACAACATAAATGGTATGTTTGGCACGGTGGGTTGTAAAATAGGTGGAGTTGTAAGGTATTATTTTAAACTCTCAAAATCCTACTTACAATCCTCATCCCAATCAAAGGGTACACCTTTTTTGAGAAGATGTGTGAAAGGTAATGTGTGATCGGCTAAAGATGCAACAAAATGATGGATAGTGTGAATTCGACCTTGTAACGTGGGCAACTAAGAAATATTCCTAGGAGGTGGCATGTTAATGATTGCATCAATTTTTTTTGTGTCCACCTCAATGCCTCTATGAGATATGACAAACTCCAAAATTTTACCACTATCTACACCAAAGACACACTTTTTTTGGATTTAATCACATATTGTATTTATGTATTTGTTCAAAGATTTTGTGAAGAACATTTACATTGTCTTGTCGTGTTAAAGATTTAGCTAACATATCATTGACATAATCTTCCAAAAATTTATGAATGTAATCGTGAAAGATTAATGTCATTGCCCATTGATAAGTTGTGTCGACGTTCTTTAGACTAAAGGGAATCACAACCCAACAAAATGTTCCCCAAACAGTGGTAAAGGCAGATTTGCATTGATCTTGAGGATTAATAAGTATTTGATTATAACCAGAAAATCCATCCATGAATGAAAACAAAGCATGTCCAACAATTGAATCCATGACCATGTCAATATTAGGAAGCGAAAATTCATCATTTAAAGAAGCTTTATTCAAGTCACAAAAATCAATACATATCCTAATAGGATTATTGGGTTTTGCAACTATGACAATGTTTAAGATCCAAGGAGAATAATCAATAGGTAGAATAAAGCCTGCATCAAGGAGTTTTTCAAGCTTTGCTTTAACATACAAGGCTATGTTAGGGTGCATTTTTCTTATCTTTTGACTAACAGGTTTAGCATTTTTAGTAAGGAAAATGTTATGTGTAACAATGTTTGGGTCAATTCCTAGCATATTAGAATATTTCCAAGCAAAAATTTTAGGAAAATCATGAAGTGGTAGTGTCTTCTTGTTTTTCATCATCAAGGAACTTCCCAATCTTAATAACTTTGTCTCTATCATCAATTTCCATTGGCACATCAATTGTATCTCCTAAAGGGAGTGCATTAGATTTAGGAACTTCAGATTCATAGAGTTCTTCAGTGATATCACTTCTTCTTGCTTGGTAACAATCATAGCATGAGGAATTTGTTTCATGGAAGTAAGCGAGGATGTGTTATCATAAACTCCTAACATTTGTTTCAAAGTTTCATCACTATCAACATACTTCCATGGTGGTGGTAAGTTCATATCAAGCAATTTACGATGTTTAATTGTGAGTTGGTTTTTTGGTTAACATGTAATAGTGTTGATGGTCAAAGATGGTCGTTGAGTAGCTTTTGTTGTTTTAGAAAAAGAATATCCCAGTCTAGTTTTTGTCTCTTACGTATTAGGTTCAATAGGAACACGAATACCTTGCTCATGTTTTCCACACTTTTTTCCAGTATATCCTAATTGTTTTACAAGTTCATAGCCTTTTCCATAAATTCTTTCCATTTTTTTCAAATTAGGCGGGAATTGATAATCGATCTCATCAAAATTTGTTGTTTATGTTGCATTTTCATCCAAAGTATAGGAGATAGATGTTTAAGAAGATTGTTCAGAATTTTGAGTTGACATGATTGTTGGTTGTTCTTGTTTCTTATCTTTCTTTTGTGTGATTATGTATTTTCCCATAAACGAAGGTGTGAATTCTAAGGATCCCCAATCATTGCCAAATAATTTAGATACTGATTCCTCATCGTTTTGTTCAATTTCAAGAGGGTCTATGTTGGATGTTGGAATTAATGTTTTCAGAGGACTTGTAACTCCTTTTTCAAGATGCAAGCAACTTTCAGGCTCAGGGTCTATTTCAACTTGATAAATGTGATTGTTATGGACATATTTCATCATACGATGAAGGATTGAAGGCATTGCATTCATCTCATGAATCCATGGTCTACCTAAAAGAAGATTATATGAAAGATCATAACGCATGACATGGATAGGAGTTTGCAAAGTAGCCACCACAACCATAATAGGTAAAGTAATTATCCCAATTAATTGCTTTGTTGTATTGTCAAATCCTCAAATGGATATAGAATCGGGTATTATTTGTGACTTGTCAATGCGTAATCGATCAAGGAGATTCACACTACAAACATTAAGAGCATAACCATTATCAATGAGGGTTCATTTGATACCTATGTGATTGAATTGAGAAATTATCATAAAGGCTTCATTTTTTTTGCACAACTCTAAAGGAGGGAGCTCATGTTGATGGAAAGTAATGTCAAGACTATTTTGATTCATTTTATGGATTAGAGCTGCCACATCATTCAGAGTGGTACAAGGAGGAACTACAATTTTTTTTAAGGCTGTTTGAAGAATGTTGTGATAATTAGTTGAGTTTTGAAGTAAATCCCAAAGGGAAATCTTGGCAGGAGTATTCTTTAATTTTTCAACAAGATCATACTCCTTTGTGTGTGGGTTGAAGTGAGGAGCACTAGGAGGTTTAGGTAAAGGTAAAGAGAGTGGCGTTGGTTGTGGCGATTGTGGGTTGTTTCGAGTATTATATGTATGAGCAATAGTAACATTACTTGATTGTTGCAACACATTGGTTTTAGGTGGGTAAAGAGTGTACTAAGGTTGGTTAGAGGGATGAATTTTATGCGAGGGTGGGTAAAGAATAAGTTGAGGTTGAATGACATTAGCATCCTTGGTTTTAGTATTCTCACAACAAAACTTAGGGGGTGATTTGAGTGAGATGAAGTCCTGAAGGGACTCATCTAACAAGTCCAAATCATTACCACTAAAAGGTTGGAGGGGTGAGTTATCATCAATTGGTTTAAGGTATTCAAGAGAAGCATTATATGTGTTAATGTTTGTTATCATTAGCTTGTTACAGCAAACCTTAGTGGATGACTTATGTGAGATGAAGTCTTGGAGGGCTTCATCTAACAAATCAAAGTCATCACAACCAAAAGGTTTGAGGGATAAGGTATCATTAATTTGTTTAGGGTTCTCATGGCAAGCTTTAGAGGATGAAGTGAGTGAGAGGAAGTTCTGGAGAACTTCATCTAACTTTTTTACATCATCACTTCTAAGGGGCTTGGATGATATGTTGTTTCTAAACTGAATCAGTTGTTTGAAGGGTTGATTTGATGTTTTTTTTTTGTGTTTTTATTTATCAATGAGTCTGATCTAAAAGAACAAGGAATGAATACTGAAAAGGAAATTTGCAAAAATCTAAAGCTATCCATAAATGCCATGAAAGAGGATAAAGTTTATGCTAAGGAAATAGAAAATAATAGAACTTTATAGAAAAGAAACTACAGAAAACTAAAATCTAGAAACTCTAATTCAAAAACTGCAGTGGGACCAATTGGCCCAATGTGGCAAATGAGTCCAAGGGGATGAAATTTTAGGTTTTTTCTGATTTTTTTTGTATTTTCTAAATTTTTCCAGGTTTGTACAATGCAGGTACAGAGTGAAAATGTAGATTTTTGGAATTTTTTAATGAAATGAGATGCAGTAATAAACTCTAAATGATGCTTTCATGAATGCAATTTTAAGAAGTCCTAAGATGCAAAAGAATGCAACATGACAAGGAACTTAAGTCCTAAGATGAAAATAGAAATGCAAATCAAAATGATATGATGTTCAATATGCAAGTTCACCAAAATGAACTGTAGATTTTTGGCACCCTAATCCTTTCTAGCACTTATAGGGTTTTGCACCTAAAAGGAGAAAGTAGAGCCAAAAGTCTAGGTAGGTTCACTCAAATTATGAAAATGTATGATGTTATTTGAATTAAATGGAATGATTTAAGTGCAATTATATGAACTAATTGACCGATCATGTATGCAAAAACTAAGAATTACACAATGTTTGAAAACAAAGTGTTGTTTGCAAAAATCTTAAAAGAATGAACAAGAATGCAAATTAAATCAAACAAAAAGTTGTTTTTCAAAATGTGTGCACCTAAGAAGCTGAAGAAGACTGAAAATAAATCTAGAAATCTGATGAGACCTGATTTTGAGTTGACTGGGACTCATTCGCCACGTTGGGCGAATCAATCCTAGATCAAGGTTTTTTTGGACAAAAGTTGTTTTCTATCAACTAGGTACCAGGATCTGAATCCAACTCAAAATTGCATCTTAGGAGAGACTCATTCACCATGCATGGTGAATCAATCCTCTTTCAAATTTCTATGATTTCAAATCTCAATTATGCACCTTGACACCTGTACAACAATTTCTGACGAAAAACCTGAATCGGGATCTCAGAAAATTCCTACAAAATAGCCTAAAACTGTTTGTCTAATGGGGGGTTTTCCTTGGTCAAACCCCTAATTGGGTAATTAAACCTTGAATGATAAAATCTACATAAAACTCTAGCCTTAGTTGTGTTAAAGACTAGGAAAGTCTAAAGTATGTCAAAAACCCTATTCTATTATGAAAGAATAAGAAGTGCAAATGTGATTTGGTGGATGCAAGATCTCAACCCTAGAAATCTTACAACACATCAAAAATAGAGATGAAATAACATGTAAATTAAATGTAGATGAAATGCAAACCTTAGTATGAAGATAAAGTGAAAATAGAAGATGGAATCACTTTGAAACCAAGTCTTTAGGTGTGATTTGATGGCTAGTTGTATCTCCTCAACCTATATTTCTCCATGATTCACCATAGGCATCCATCGTCAACCCTTTGCAATGTTGAATATTGACCTAAAGAGTGAGCTTCAAGACCTACAAAAAACCCTAGTTTGTTGCCCTAAAACTTCAACTTTGCTAATGAAACTTATTGTAGAAGACTTGACTTTAGAAATTTATTTTGTGAAATGACGAAAATATGTGTAAAATGACTTAAAATGAGTATTTATAAGCAAAAACTCCTAATTTTCTTGTTATTTAGACCTAAGAGGCCGACATTCACCAAAAATTCAAGTTGAATTAATCAAATTCCTACTCAAAATTGAATTTTCCCTCAAAAGGGACTCATTTTCCACCCTTGGTGAATGGGTCCCACCAAAGGGGACTCATTCGCCCAAGGTGGTGAATGGGTCCCAGTACTGAATTTTGGAGGTGGTTTTTCAGGATATGAAAGAATTAAGTGTTGTTTTTCAGGTTTTAGGTGATTTCTCAGGTGAAACAGGCCTCTAGATAAAAGATAATGGGTCTTAGGGGCTTATAAATGTTGTTTTGAAGGATAAATTATGCAAAGGGACTCAAAATTGGGTCAAATTACACGTGAAATTGTCTCTTTTCTCAAGAGGGTCCAATTTTCTACGGTGCAGGAATATCTCTTATGTGACTAGAATTTCCTTACTATCTTAGCCTACCAATGGGACTGTCTCTCATAACACTAACTTGCATTTATTCCATAGATTATCCTTGTTTACTTTTATGGCGCATTCACTTCCCTTTGTTTAATGACTATTATGCTTTTCATGCTCATGCATTCAAACTCTCTCTTATTCGTGGCTTCCATGAGTCTCCTTGAAGCATTGTGATCTTCACATTTGATAAGGTAGTGATAATACATGTGTCCTCTCATGACTATAACATTCATGAAAAAATTAAATATGAACTAGAACAACATTAATGAGACAACATGTTGGGATCAACCCTTGTGGGAGCCCATTTTACTCCACATGCTATGATGTTGGACTAGATGACTCATGAAATGATAAATGAACCTATACATTTGATAAATGTTCATCTGATTTAATGCATCATAGATATAGTATATATTTCTATTGATAGGACATATGATGAGATTTATATCTAAAGCTCTAACCTAATCCTTTCATCACCATGTAGGTTCATCTGAAGATTAGCAACAAGGAGGAGCTGAAACAAAAAAGACCAACACCAAACTATACCACTAGGCAATGATGGATATACCTTATCCTCATGTGTTTTTCTACTTTTATATTTAGTTGTATAGTTTACGTTTATGTTGCATTATTCTAGCTACTCCCATGGCTTGTGTGGGACATTTAAGCATTCTTTTGATCTCAATGTATGAAACAACATTTTTTATGCAATCTTGTATACATTTTCATTACAAAATGAATAAAAGACAACAATATTATGCAAGTTGTGTAATTCCTTTCTATTATAAAACATTTCATAGTAAAAACTAAATTCCATATGAAATCATCCCTGTTGTGCAATAATTAAACTTAGCAAAAATATTTGAATACCCTTCACTTTTAAATGCAACCAATTATTTCAGCTCTACCAAATTGAGTTGTGAGTGAAATTTTGGTAGCATTTCTTACATGGTCCAAATTCCCCAAAAAGTTGGGTCATACTATCATCACCACTGTAGAATGAACTTCAGCTATTGAGAGGCCAAGGTCTAGAAGTGAAGCTACAAAGTGTGAAGCTAGGTTTGAATTCAGCCCATAATATACGAGCTGGAATTCACATATTTTTCCCCGAGAACCATGCGCAAGAACGATTTAGTGGAGAAAGTCTGGAGAAAGAAAACTTTTTTGAGTCTTTGGGTCGTAATTCAACCAAGAAATCCATTCTAGTGATAAAAAATGGGAGTGTCCATAGCTTAGAAGCAAGAAAGCACAAGCAGAGTGAAAGGAAAATTGAAGAAATTAAAAGAAGTAAAGAATTTGAAGGAAAGTGTGGAATTTATAGAAAGTCATGAGAAATCTACGATACATAGTTTCTTGAATAGAAAATCTTGGGAATTCAAGTTGAGGTGGTAGAAAGACACTTTTCTCTAGAATTAAAATTTAAATCAAATAAATTCTCATGAAGCTAGTGGCCATTGCTTCAAATTTTTCCAATACAAAGATCACAAATTGAGCAAAATGAATATTTCAGAATTAAATGGTGGTCATTTCAGTCTAATCTATCAAGCTATAAATCATAAACATGTCCATGTTTTCCTTACAGAAAGGAAAATTAAGTTGGTGAGGTGGCACAAAATGACATGTGGAGAGCTTGAAAGAAGTAATACATGTGTGTTAAGGCATGTGAATCAAATACTTAGTATGATGGTCAAGCTTAAGTATAATCATGACAATTTTGATGCATTAATGTTAGCGCAACACTGCCAAAATAAAAAATGTCGGCCAAGTTTGTTTTAGCGGGTTTCCATAAAATAAAATGGAAGGGTGATAATCAGTATTTCTAAATTTAGAATTAATTTGGTTATTTGATAACTTGCTAATAAATTTTAATTTATGTTTATTTTTGGGTAGATAGTGAATTGTAGTTAGCTAAAATTTGGCATAAGGAAGGTAACTTTTAGCTAGAAAGTTGCACATGCATGGAATAAATTAACTGAGTCTTTTGGGAATTGGTGAAATGATGAAGGGATTTGTATTGAGTGAAAAATCAAAAAGTAACCTTCGCTACTACTATAATTCCCAACCTAATAGCGGGCTGTGTTACTTGCAAGTTGAAACAAAAGATTTTACAAAGAAATATCAAAAGAGAAAATTCAACTCTTTAGGCTATCCAAATATCTCTACCGAGGCTATAGATGCCTAACTGGAAGTAGAGCTATGTTTGGGTGGAACTATAGAGATAACCTTGTTAGGGCTATGGATGCTTGACTGGCAGTAAGGCCCTATCCAAGGTTGGCTTTGGATGATTACTAAATTATGTAGTTCAATGTCAATGAACTAGTTTTTTTACCAAGTTCTAGAGATAGGAATTAATCAATGCACACATCGATACTTTTTGGAGGAATTTTATAATTTTTATGTCAAAATTCAAGTAAAGGTAAGGAGCTATTGTTGGAAAATATGCATAAGTTATAATTTATAGTGGGTGATCTGGTTCTGAGTTTTCTTTAAATTTGGTTTTGTTGGTTGAAAGTTGTTACCTGGTCTCACAACACACCCCAAGAATGTAAGGTTTGGGAACCCAAGAAAAATTAATGCTTATGGCAGGTATTGGTTGGTTAAGGATCACCAAAATTCAAGGTTAAAATGGAATTCTTGGAAGCAATTCTAGAATTTAAGTGTACTGGGTGTAAATTTTTTTGGATACCGGGTACTGGAAGGCCAAATTGGTTGGAATATTTCATGCAAGGTTTGGTAAGTTGTTGCAGTCCAAAAGTAAATCTCTAAGAATTATAAAGGTTCTGGTGGTAACCAGGATCTAAGTGAATTTTGTTTCGGTAAAAGCTGAAGTTGTGGAGTATCGGGTACCAAGTAATAATGCATGGGTGTTGAAATGTTAAAGTTGATTGTTTAGTTTGCCTGGTAGCTTAAAATGTCTAGTAGCCCACCTAAGGGCATAATTACATGAGAATGCAAATTAAAAGTGTGTTATTTATGATTTGATTTAAAAGGATGATTTATTAATGATGGTTTTATTTTAATGATAATTTTATGAATGTTTTGAAAAATGGATTGATATATGGAATTTTATGTGCAAAATAAATAGGATGTTGAACTATGTTTCGATATGGATGGTCAGAAAAATTTGGGTTGCAAGTAGATCTGGTGATATTTCCAAGTTTGGTGGTGCACTCTGAAAGCTCACACGAGAACAAAGTTCATCACAAATAAATTTTAGATACTGGAAGATTAGGAATATTGGTATTATGAATGTGGTGAAAGATTGTCCCTAGCTCCAGAGTGATTTACTTCCATGTTTTTCACATTCAAGCCTAAACAAGTGTAGGAACCAAAAGTGTTGATGGATTTGAATAACTAGTTCCACCTGGTCACTCTGAATATCTAAGATGTTCCTACATTTTGTTAGAAAAAGTTGCTTGGTCTGGGTTTGATTTGCTAATTGAATTTTAAAGACATAGGTCTAGAAGTTTCAAAGTGCTAAAGAAGTTTGACATCTATTGACTTATTCAGAAGTTCTCTTAATAGTTGGAATATTCTACGTTCCTTGTTGTGATTCATCCCTTGGATTTCCTCTCATGTGTTGGTTAAATTTCCCAAGTGTCTTGTTCTTATAAAAGGTCGAGAGGTGTTTCATTTTAAGTTAAGCTCAAAAATTTTGGATGTCAAAGAACCACAACTTTTTCACTTGTTTTGTTCTTTTTTCCTATTTTTTGTTCCATTCTAGATTAAAAACTTGAATTTTTCATTAGAAGATAACTAATATCAGAGCTAATTTCAAAACTATTTCTTGATATGAAATCTTATGTATAAGTTGATTGTTTGTTCCTATTGGACAAGACTGTGTGGTGCATCATTTAAGGGTGCATACTGATGTTATCTAGTGGCAAATAATTCCCATTTTCTTTAAAATTTTGCATCATTTTGTGCCTAGTTGTGAAGAAATCTAGTGACCTATGGAATGGTTTTCTCTAGTTTGGTTATTTCTTGAGGCATGTGTGGATAATACTTGGGAGAAATTTTACTTTTTAGTATTTTTTTATGCTTTCTTTTAGAATAGATGCTTATATTTTAGAAAATGTTCCAAAAAGTAATGAATGCATGGAGTTTTATAACAAATCTTTTGATTCCATGAAATTTTGGAATGCTTAATGTTAAATCTACTTGGATGAAGGAAAGTTATTTGAATTTCATGAAATATTGTTGCAAATTTATTGATTTCATGAAGTTGTTGAATGACCGAACTGAGATTATTTTCATATCTCTATGATAACTGTGAACCCCTAATTCGAAGTGCATACAAAAACACAACAACAAACAACGTTAGAGAGTTATTTTGTAAGCATGAACAAGGATTCCCCATGAAATCCATTCACAAAGCTAAAAATAGGAAATAGAACAAAGAAAACAATGAAGAACATAATGGAAATATGAAATCCTAATTTAGCATGCAAACACTTGATCCCATGGGGGAGTTGGTGCAAATAGGTGTGTGGAGATTTTCCCTTTCCCAACTCCTTGAATGAAAATGTTGATTGAAGATGATTGATCCACTTGATAAGTCCCTCAATGAGCTCCAAAATCTGCAATAAACTAGTTAAGAAGATGGATGGAATTTGAGAGATATTTGTGCATAATAACTTTGCATAATTGTGGATGATAAAATGCATGGTGAACATTCTATTTATAGAATGTTGAAATGGAAACAAAGCCAAAATAGAGCAATGTGGGACAAAGATTTGGCCAATGGAAAAATGCCACTTGTCCAAATGTGATTGGATGAGGAATGAGCAAGTTTTGACAAATGTGCCAATAAATGCATTTTTGAATTTGAATTTTGAGAAAAGACATGTAAGAGGGGGAAAGAAAATTGCATTAAATGCCCTTGGCTCAAGGCAAGGACATGTAAGAAGAAGTAAATGCCTTGTTGGAAGGACTTGTAAGAGAGAGTAAATGACATGTTGGAAGGACATGTCATTCAAATTTTGAATTTGAAATAGAAGAATATTCCTCCAAAAGATGCTTTGTTGAGGGAAAATGAAGATTTAATAAATCAATAAATTGATTTATTTGTGCAAATGGAGATATCTAGAGAATGCAAGTGGGTGAGATTAGTATTTAATCATGGTTAGATTAAATAAATGATGATTATGTTAGTTTAATGATGATTAGGTGAGTTGACTTATTTTGACTTAGATTTTTGGATTAATTTAAATCAAACAAGAGAGGAAATGATTTAATGAGTTTAATTAAATAAACATGTTTTGATTATTTAATTAAAGAGATTGAAGTAAGATTAAATTAAATAAGATTTTAATTTATTCAATTTAATAGATAGACTTTAGAGATTTAATTAATTAATTAAAATTAATTATTTAATTAAAAGAGATGGAGAATGATTTAAGAGACTTAATTAAACACATGATTTGTTTAATTAAGAGAAGAAAACAAATGAATTTAATCAAATAAAGATATTTAATTAAATGGTTAGGTCAGGGAATGATTTAGGATGAAATGATGTCGGTAGTCAGATTTAGATGCGCAATGTCAACTTGTACATTTTGCGTGTCTACATCTTGCCCCTCTTTGAAGCAATGTACTTGTTGCATTGATTCAAAGAATGATCTTGTCATGTTCAAAATATAAAAAAATTCTAATTTTTCGGATGCCCCACTATTGCCCCAGGGAGAAGAATTGCACTGGTATATTGCCCCCTCGAGATGTTGAATGGGAATGCCAATTGCCAATCAAAATTGCTATAAAATGTGAGAGGAGTGGTTGATGTAGATGAATGGACATTCATTAGCTATGGGTAGCTTCATGTACCAACTGGGATAGAAATGTTAGTAAAGATAGAAGAATGTGATAGAAGAATGAAAGAATAAGATGATCATGCAAATGATGATGACTACTTGCCGTGGAGTTGGGATTTTCAAAGGGCGAATTTCCTTATGTTTGATAATACACGCAGTACGATGCATCAAGGTATCGAGAACTAGGATGGTGTTGTACCTAGTGTGATGGACTTTGACTCGACAAATCAGATAGGAGTATTCTTGTTCACACCTGACATACGGAACCCTGTCTAGAAAATAGTTCAAATATTTCAAATATCTCAGACCAAAACATAGGAAGGCGTGCCTTTCTATGTGGTCAACAAGAAACTTAAAACACCCTCGCTACCGACTAAACAAAGGCACGCATGACGAAGGTTATATTACAAAGATATCCAACAAGCACAACAGACAAAAGATAATGATCGTTGCCCCATTCCTATCTCTCTAAATCCTTCGTTCAGACATCATTGAGAGGTCCTTGGAATGAGCACAATGAGATAAATCAAACAAAATCAAGTAAGTGAGCAAACAAACTAATGTTCTTCATACCGTTAGCTGAGAGAAATGATGTTTCGAAAGATGGGAGCCAAAACTTATTGCCAAAAGATAATGTCCATTGTCGGAATGGATCCTAGGACATGTTAATGACACGTCGTTTTGTTTACCCAAAGTGGTTGGTTTGATAAAAGTGCCCATTGTCGGAACGGATCCTAGGACATGCTTTTATCAAATGATGATGAAATTGATTTATGATTTATATGCCATTGATAAGAAAAGAGTTGACCAACTTGCTTGCTGACTGACCTATACTTGAGATTTTGACAGTTTAGGTTTTCACATTTGACTGCTAGACTTGTTTCCGACTATTTTACCAAAGGTTGAGGATGATGACGATTTATTATGGATGATTGATTATCGCGAGTGTAAGCGAGATGAGGTGGATGGATTTTTTTCAAATATTTGGCTGTTTTTGGAGTTTTGCAATGTTTTGAGGCTGTTTTTTGTATTTTTGAGATTTTCAAATGTTTTCATTTTCAATTTTCCAATGTTTTGAGATTTTCTGAGACTTTGACCAAGAGACTAACCTAAAGACCTATCCTAGGGGCCTCGGGGGCTGATCCACAGATTAGCCTTGCCTATGTTATACATGCAGAGACCTGTAGTTCGACTGACAACTTGACCGATTTACAAATGAAGATATACATGATGAAATGTCAGTTTATTATGACAGACTCCTATAGGACTAACCTAAATGTCTTGGGGGATAATAAAAGATCAACCTTGCCTACATTCAGGCTCAGAGACAACGTAGTTCGACAAGATGACTCTATTTTTGACTTTTTGAATGACTTTTTGACTTATTTTTGGATTTTGATATGTTTTGAATGTTTTTGGATTTTTTGATGTTTTGATGTTTTTGGATTTTCTAATTTTCTGATATTTTTGGATTTTCTGATTTTCAAATGTTTTTGGATTTTGACGTTTTTCTGGACTTTAAGATCATACATGAATCTAATCCGATGAGAACGTGCCCCCAGCGTGAGGCGATAGACTACTCCGATATAGGCAAGAAAAACTGACCTTTTAAGTGGGCTGAGTAGCTCTAGGAGGAATCATGACACAAACGCAAGACCAAGCTATGGTGTAGATGTGGATGGAAGGGTGAAATGTGATAATATGCGATGGGTGAGTGAATGATGCAAAGCAAGTCATGGAGACCAAGATGGATGGAGAGTGCTTATTTACACAAGGTGCCTATTTGCCAGGTTTTCACCAAGGTACTTGCCCAAAGTGCCACTGAAGTGGTTTTCACTAGAGGACGATTTTTTCTCTTTACTGTTTTCTTAATTTTTTGATTTTTTTTTTAATTTATTTATTTATTTTTGTTGTCACCAAGACGCCTGTTTGCCAGGTTTTCACCAAAGTAACCATTTTTTCAGGACCTTTTATGATTTTTTGGATTATTTGGTTCTATACCTTGAAAGATTTAGGCATAAAACTTTTTGAGATGGGAGCTATTCATTGGCTCCTGTAGGGGTTCCCCTTCGGGTGTTGATAACTGATATGCCCCTAATTTGTAGCTTGCTATGATGACAAAGGGTCCCAGCTAGTTGGGTTCAAGACATTCTTCTGATTCTATTTTAGCACCAATTCTCCAACCTAGAAAGTTCTGCTTCTGATTTTCTTGTTGTAGCTCCTTTTGAGTCTATTCAGATACACTTGCAGATGGTTTAAAGCATCCAGACATCGCTCATCCAACAGTTCTAGCTCGTTCAGTCTTGAAACTTGATACTCCTTGTCCGTGATGAGGTTTTGCAATGATACTCTAAGGGATGGTAGCTCGATCTCAATGGGCAAGATGGCCTCTAATCCGTAGACCAAGGAAAATGGTGTGGCACCAATGGGTGTACAGATGCTAGTTCGGTAAGCCCAAAGGGTAGGATTAAGCTGCAAATGCCAGTCACGACCTACGTCATTGACTGTTTTCTTAAGGATTTGAGGATGGTTTTATTTGTAGCTTCTGCTTGGCCATTGCCTTGGGGATAGTATGGGGTGGAAAAGCGATGTTGGATTTTGAACTTATCACATAGGTCACAGACTTCCTGATTTTTGAATGGTGTCCCATTATCTGAGATAATGGCTTGTGGGACACCATAGCGGCATATGAGATAATTCAGGATGAACTTTGAGATCTGCTTTCCTATTATGTAGGTCATAGGTATGGCTTCAACCCACTTGGTGAAGTACTCAGTTGCAGTTATAATGAATTTGTGGCCGTTGGATGAGGTGGGTGTGATTTTCCCAATGAGACCGAGTCCCCATTGTGAAAAGGGCCATGGTGTGACAATTGGATGAAGCTCTTGAGCTGGAGCATGGATATGGTCCCCGTGTTGCTGACATTGTAGACACATCTTGACGTATTCATGTGCCTCTCTGTCCATGGTAGGCCAGTAATACCCACTCCTTAGCAATTTCTTAGACAAGGTCATGCCACTCGAATGAGAACCACAGATGTCGTTGTGCACCTCAGTTAGGGCAGCCGAAGCCTCCTCAGGGTTAAGACATCTTGGTAAGGTTCCTTCTATGCTTCTGCGATATAGGGTTTCTCCTAAAATGACAAAACAAGATTCTTTCTTGATAAAGGTTCGTCTAAGGCTTGAACGCAAATCAGTGGGAATGATACCTATCCTAAGGTATGTGTAAATGTCTTGGTACCACTGATCGTTCAGACCAACGATTTTTCCCACAAATTCTGACTTTGGTACCTTGAATGCTAGTACGAGAAGTTGCTCTACTAAGAAGTCATATTTCAAAACATTTTGAGGGATCTCTAAGAGTGATCCAATAGTTTCCATTGTGTCTGTTGCTCTATTGTTGGTTCTTGGTACTTGCTCGAATGTGATGTCAACAAAAGATTCCTTGAGATTTTCCACCAGCCTTTTGTATGGAGTTAACTTATTATCCTTTGTTTGGTACTCATTTTTCACTTGATTTATGATAAGCTATGAATCTCCATATACCTTCAATGTCATAATGTTCCACTATACTACTATCCTGAGACCTATAGTTAAAGCCTCATATTCTGCAATGTTGTTGGTACAAGGGAATGCTAGTTTGTATGATCTTGGTATACAATCCCCTTGTGGAGTGATGAAGAAGATACCAGCTCCTGACTCATGTTGTGTGTAGGAGCCATCAAAGTATAGTTTCCAATGAGTAGCTATGTTAATGTTGAAAATGGATTCATCTGGAAATTCTGAAACAAGTGGGTTCTCCGAATAGATAGGTGCATCTGCCAGTTGGTCTGCAATGACCTGTCCCTTGATTTCCTTGCGCTCCGCATACTCAATGTCATATTCTGATAATACCATTACCCACTTAGCCATTCTTCCCGTAAGCATTTCCTTTGAAAGAAGATACTTTAGGGGATCAATTTTAGCTATGAGTTTGATCTTGTGTGCCAACATGTAGTGTCTAAATTTTTGGGATGCAAACACCACTGCTAGGCAAGCTTTTTCAATGAATGTATAGTTTAACTCATGGCCCACCATTGTACGGCTGATGTAGTAGATGGCTCTTTCTATTCCATTTTCATCATGTTGTGCTAGGAGAGCACCAAGGGCTACAACAGTTGCTGAGATATAAAGGATTAATGGTTTGTTCTGAATTGGAGGTCTTAGTACTGGAGGTGTTAACAGATATTCCTTGATTTTTTTAAGGCTTGTTCGCATTTGTCGTCCCATTCGTATGTTACCCCCTTGTGGAGTAAGTGAGAGTAAGGGATTTGTTTGTTTGCTAATTGTGCTATGAACCTGCGAATTGACTAAAGCCTGCCTTGGAGACCTCTCAGTTGTTTCAATGTCCTAGGAGCTTCCATTTCAAGTATTGCTTTCACCTTTTCCAGATCAATCTCAATGCCTCTCATTGACACTATGTAGCCCAGCAACTTTCCTGATTGTACGCCAAAGATGCACTTCTTGGGATTCAAACGAACCTTGTATTCTTCTAGTCTATCAAAGATAGCACTCAAGACCGATATATGATCCTTCCTCTTTTTGGATTTTCCCAGGATGTCATCGACATAGTCCTCAACTATTTTGTGGATCATGTCATGGAATATTAGTGTCATGGCCCTTTGGTATGTGGCCCTAGCGTTCTTTAAGCCGAATGGCATTACGTTCCAGTAGTATGTTCCCCAAGGACAAGTGAAAGATGTTTTATGTTGGTCTTCCTCTGCAATTCTTATCTAATTATAGCCTAAAAATCCATCCATCAAGGAAAGCATCTCATGCCCCGCGGTCATGTCTACAATCATATCAATGTTAGGCAATGAAAAATCATCTTTCGAGCAAGCCTTGTTCAAGTCCCTAAAGTCCGTATAGATTCTTATGCCCCCAGTTGGTTTTGAAACTGGTACTAGATTGGAGACCCACTCAGGGTAGGTGATCATTTGTATGAATCCCGCATCTAGTAGTTTCTGGAGTTCCATCTTGACTAATAGAGCAATCTGTGGGTGAATCTTTCTCAACTTCTGTTTTACAGGTTTAGCTTCAAGATAGATTTCCAAGTGATGAACCACTACCTCTGGATCCAATCCTGGCATATCAGCATAGGTCCATGCAAAATTTATCTTCCTCTCCTTTAAGAAGGTAGCCAACTCCTCCTATTCTTTGCATAATAATGACTCAGCGTAGAATGTAATATGAGGAGTTTTTTGTGTTCCCAGATTGATGAGGTTGCACTTTTTTGCTAGCATAGCTGACTTTTCTTGGTGTATAGCTGTAAGAGGAAGATTGAATCCCCCATCCTAAGGCACCTCAGAGAGGTTTTCACCATTGGATGCATCCTTTCTTTTTACTTTTTCAGAGTCGGAGAGTGCCACAAGGTGGTTTTCACTCAAGGACTTGGAGATTATTCTCATTTTTTTATTTTTGCGACTGAGGGATTCAATCGTTTCTCCATAGTATGCATGTGTATCCAGCTCTGTGATAAAACCTGCCTTATGATCCCCACATGGAATGTCATCCCTAAGTCCCATGAATTCTGAGAGCACCTCATCATTTTCAAACATGTCAAGAATTGGTGGTCCTCGTTGGGCGTAATCAATCAGTTGGGGATAGACTAATCAGATTTCATTGATTTTGTTTTCAGACTCATAAGACACGGTGCTAATCATAAGGATGTTAGTATCCTCAAACAACAAAGGTAATCCTATTTCTGGTGACTCAGTTAAATCAGTGGGCATTCCTAAAGTCATGGAGGATTGTGGAGTAGTTATGGATTCCTGAGGAGGCATTCGGTTCTGTCTACCATGGGCACCTCGACCAAGTACAGTTCCTTAGGAGTAGGATGACCAATGCCAAGATTTTTTATTTGCTTCTTAGGTATAATGGGTATTACACGCCCGTTATTATCTTGGCCTAACCCTTGGTTCTAGTTATAGCCCATCGAGAGCATCATCTTCATACCTTTGTTTTGTTCATCCATAGGCAATTCAACTGCCGGTATATCATCTCGATAGAGGAGATGAGATAGGTCCCCCTCTAATGTTTCCTGACCAAGATCTCCTACACTTGTGAAGGTAGGGTTTCGTTCATAGGAGCCTTGACATGTTGAAGCTTCTTATGATTGTGGTCATCCTCTTGATCTAGGAGATTGTGGTAGCTCTCCTTCTACAAAAGCATTCTTAGGCATTGAATAGTTTCCACAACCATCATCTTGTATTATGACTTTGATATCAGAAAAGGCAGGGATGGCGGGGGTGGAGGGTGTCTCTGTCGTAGAAGTGAGAGTGGTGGGATCCACGTAAGGTGTTGATGGGCCTTCATCGTTCTTGGGTACTTGCAAGATCTTGTAGTATTTTGCCTCTATATTTTTGCAGTAGGAAAATGGCTTAGGATCTCCATGGATAGTAACCTCTTGACCTTCATGTGTGAATTTCACACATTGATGAAAGGTTGAAGCTATAGCTTGCATTGCATGTATCCATGGTCACCCTAGGAGAATGTTGTATGGTAAATCAAGGTCCAAGACCTGATAGTTGGTTTGCATGATGGTGGGTCCAACCTGGACAAGAAGTTGAATGGTGCCTTGGGATAGCCTTTCCTGGTCATCGTATGCTCTTATTGTGATGCCTTTTCCTTTGTCAATTGAATCCTCTGAAATGTTCAAATTCTTTAGAAGCTTTAAGGAGCAAATATTTAAGCCTGCACCTCCATCCACCAAGACTCTCTTGACTTTCTTTTTATTTACGTACACCTCCAGATGAAGTGCACGGTTGTGAGATGGTTGTGTGGGGAAGTCTTGTTCAGAAAATGTAAGAATGTTAGGTGTGGTGATACTTGCGACCATAGCTTGGAATTGTTCTGCATCTAGATCTGCGGGGACAGTAGATGACGCCAAAGCTTCTTCTAGAATCTTTTTGTGTGCAGATGAGATTTTGAGTAACTCCATGATGGAGATATGTGCAGGGGTTCTTTTCAATTGATCCAAGACATTATAGCCACTAGGGTTAGACCTTGGATTGGATGTGGAATTTCTGCTTGGTTGGGATGGTGCTGCAATGGTAACCTTTCCACCTCTTGTGGTGACTCCACAATCGGCTTGGGCCCCTTTGATGGTGATGACTCCACAAAACTCGTCTAAACAAGCAACAACACCCTCGTATGTGTGGTTGACATTTTTATAAGCCCCTTTTCCTTTGTCTTGATCTTTGTTTCCTTTGTTGCCATGATTCGGCATCGGATTCGTGTAAATCTTGAGATCTTTGTTTCCTGATGGTGCTTCCACATCTATGATTTTGTCATCTATGAGGTCTTGAATTAGATTTTTGAGCCTCATGCAGTTGTTTGTCGTGTGTCCCTTGAGTTTGTGGAAGTCACAAAGATAATTCTCATTATACCATGGTGGCTTGACCGATGGTTCTTGATAATTATTATGTGTAGGGACCGTTATCAATTTTTCATCTACCAATCTTTTCATGATTGCTTCAGCAGGTTCCCCAAGGAGTGTGTATTTTCGTTTGGGGAAGAACTTGTTTCGCTGTGGTCCTCCCTGATTATCAATGTTGTTTGTGTTTTGGTTATGGGATGGTTGGACCACAGTATTGACTTGTCGATTGCTTTGATTGGTATTTTGGTGTTGTTGTTGTTGGGATGGTGGATTGTTCTTCCGTGGGGCACTAATGACAACTTTGGCGTCAACAACACCATCATTGGTTACATTACGATTCTTTGCCCATGTTCGTGGTTTGTCATGATAACTGGATGATGAGCGGCCTTCTTGATATGATGAAGTTTCTCCCTGTGTGGCAAGGGCTCGTTCGATATTGAGCGCCCTAGGGATCAACTGGTCGTAAGTGGTGATGTTTTGCATTTTGAGGTGGAAGGCCAAGGGCCCATCAAGATTCGCAATGATAGTTCCCACTTGTTTCTCTTCAGGCATGGACCACTTGCTTCGATTAGCTTTGGATCGCCATCGTTGTAAGAAAGCACCGAATGATTCATTTTTCCCTTGTTTGAGAGCTGATAATTCCTGTAAGCTAACCTCCATGGGAGTGTTGAAGGAATAATTTTGTATGAAGGCATCTATGATTTCCTGGAATTTTTTGATTCCAGAAAGTCAAGAAAACCAATCAATAGCATTTCCAGCCAAGCTTCTTGGGAATAATCCCATTCAGTATGTTTCGTCGTAAGCCACCTCCATGCAATGTACTTGGAATTCCCTGATGTGATATTTAGGGTTACCCATTCCACGATATTTGTCAAATTTAGGGATCTCAAACCCTTTTGGGAACGGTTTCATTTCTACGCTCCTATCAAATGGATAAGGGCATAGGTTTTTTTGTGGTTTTGGTGTCCTTCCTGATTGAAGGTCAAGCACTTGTTGTGACAAAATTTTTATTTGTGTTGTGACATCCAATTGTGGATCAGGAGGTGGAATGAAGGTGTTCTGGGGGGGGGTGGAGTGGGTGTTTGAATGGGTGGAATGTTTGTTTGTTGTGCCATGTATGCTTTCAACAACAATTGTTGTTGATCTTGTTGTTGTTGCACTAATAGAGCTTGTTGTTGTGCTTGTTGTTGTTGGTCCAACAATGCTTGTTGTTGGTCAGCTAGGGCTTGTTGTGCTGCTTCTTGTTTCTCTTGGTATTGCTCTAACACTTGCTGATATGCGAGTTGTTGGGCTGCTTGTTGTTGTACAAAGTATTGCGCTTGTGCTTGCGCTTGTGCTTGGGCATCTTGGGCATCTTTTGCAGCTTGAGCCCCTTGTGTAGCTTGTGCAGCTTGTGTGGCTTGAGCAGCTTGTGCGGCTTGTTGTTGTTGTTGCAACAAAGCTTGGGCTTGTGCTTGTTGTTGTTGGTCCAACAATGCTTGTTGTTGGTCAGCTAGGGCTTGTTGTGCTGCTTCTTGTTTCTCTTGGTATTGCTCTAACGCTTGCTGATATGCGAGTTGTTGGGCTGCTTGTTGTTGTACAAAGTACTGCGCTTGTGCTTGGGCATCTTGGGCATCTTTTGCAGCTTGAGCCCCTTGTGTAGCTTGTGCAGCTTGTGCGGCTTGAGCAGCTTGTGCGGCTTGTTGTTGTTGTTGCAACAAAGCTTGGGCTTGTGCCACTTGTTGTGCTTGTTGTTGTTGCAACGATGTTTGAGCTTGACTTTGTTGTGAAGCTTGAGAAGCATGCGTGGCTATAAGCGCTTGCTGAATTGTTTGATATTGTTGGAGCAATTGTTGGTATGCTTTGAATACAGCATTGTAATGGCTTACTTGGCTTGGTCGCAATGGTGGTGGTGGTGGGATTATAATTGTGTTGGGAGTTTGAGATGCGCTTAGAGCGATGGTGGTGGTGGGAGGTTGCGATGTAAGGGGTGTGATAGGGGTAGTGGAAGTTTGAGGTATAGTGGATGTAGTGGTTGGAGTGAATGTGGTGATAGGTGCATTTGGGATGGGTGAAGTGATAGGAATGGTGGGACTAGGTGAAGTGGTAGGAATGGTAGAGATGAGCGAAATAGTGGGTCTTTGAGAGACCATATTTTGATTAGCTATCATGCGTTGGTTTGATGTGGATGGTGTGTTTGAAAGATGTGATGTACCCCCTTGGTTGGATGAATTGATTTGGATGGGGCGATTTATGTTAGGGAAAGGTGGAAGTTTAGGTAAAGGGGAGATCCCTAAACCAAAATATGGTGTTGACGTGGTGGGAGGTGTGAATGGTTTGAATGGTGGAAAATTTTCTTGTGCAAATGAAGAGACAAATCCATAGGTCTCTCTATTTCGGATGAGCTTGCTTGTACCAAAGGTCTAGACACTTGCGTGTCAAGGGAAAATGATGAGGTGGTATGGTAAGGAACCTCAGATGTATCGATAAATCCAAGTGGGTTGTAAAGTGGATTTTGATGCGTGTTGAAGAGGGTATCATCCTCATTGATAGTAGGTTCTATGGCAGTAATGGAAGTGGTTGATTGTGGAAGGATGTTTTGGTCATTTGGTACAAGAAGCGCATCCTCAACAGTGTTGAGAATTGATGGATTTATTTTAGTCATTGCGCGAAGAAACTTTTGTAGTTTTGGTTGTTTGAGCATCTCAAGAACTTCTTCCTCACTTAGTTCTATTGGTGTGATGTCTTCCACCAAGACCTCTTTTTGTGGATCGTGTGTAGTGATAGTGAGGTCTGGAAGTGGTGTGTTTTGGATTTCTAGAATGTTTTGGCTTAGATCACTTGTGGTTGATGTTTCTTGATTTAACTCCATGTTCCTCTTGTGTTGTGATCTTGTTTGAACCATAAAAGAGCAAACTAGGATGTGTAAAAGATCAAAGATGTGAAGATGAAAGGTGTATGATATATGGGTGAGAATGGAAGTTTTGAATTTGTATTGAAAATCTTGATGTGATGCTAGGTACTTTGGGTTTGCTTTGATTGATGTTTGTTTGATGTTTAGACTTTGAATTCTGTCTTTTGAATGTTGATGTTTGAGCAAGAGATATCCCCAAGATGTTTGGATGATGATCTAAAAAAGATAACTAATGCTCATAAAGGATAATTTGATTTAGGAGTGAGAATAGGATGTGTCTACTCACAAGCTAACCAAAAGATAATCCAAATTAGTGATGGGAGAAGGATGCATCTATCCACCATTAATTTGAACAAAGTGATAATTCAACTAAGCATGTGCAAAAGGATTCATTCACACACACTTGAGTTGAACAAGTTTGATGTTTGATGTTTGAAGAATTCAAAGTCTCATGTTTGAAAAGTTTTGATGTCTACCAAAGGAGCCTAGCATAGTTGTGTCAAGATTTTCTCAAAATGTTGGTGAGATGTTTATGGTTGATGATGTTTTTGATGGATGAATGTTTGTTTTGATCTTAGAATGACCCTAGTTTAGACTTTTGTTTAACAAGACCAAGGTATTGAAGAACATGTTATGCCCTAAGCAAGGTATCCAATCCCTTGAAACAATCTTGGATTTTGTGTGTAGTAAAATGAATATAAAGTGGGGTTGTCTCTTGAAGCATGTCTATAGAAATTAGCCAACAACTTTTCTCTAAAATCATATAACCTTTTGAGTCTTTGTTGATGTTGTTTTGGGCTAAGTTTCTTTTTCTTGGGTTTTTGTATCTTGACCTTGCGAGAAATCATTGAAAAGACATGTGTGGGGCTCAATTGCTTATCTTTGCTTTTAATGACTTATTTTTACCAAATACACTTTCTTGATTATGTTTCAAACTAAAGATGTCCTATGTCAAAATTCCTTTTCTTCCCACAAAGTGTTGTGTGGGAGTTCCAAGAAATTGAGGCAAAGGGATTTCCTAGGTTAACCCTAGTTAGAGCAAATGACGATATAAATTCAAGTGCTAAGAAACCTCTAATGACATAATCCCAAGGGCAAGCAACAACACTTAAATTTGTCAAAAGGTATTTGCTCTATCAAAAGGGGTTTGAAATTTGCATGATCATGTTTAAGTGTTTGTTTTCCAATGTTTACGAACAAGGATGTTTTTTTGTAACCCAAAAGCATGTACAATCCTATGGATGTGTAAGACAATGTTTGTTGAGTCCCCACTTGGAAAAGTTCAGCTATGCCTACTTTTAGCAAATGGTTAGATGCTTGACCCCACTGGCTCCCCTCCACGGCACTCACTTATACAAGGCAGCCAAGCACCAACACCCATGAAACTCCCATGGCATGCTTTCCATCTCTACTAAAAGCCGTAAAATTGTGGGGCGGCTTTAGAACGACCGTTCTTGCACCAACAAACAGATAGGATTTTGGCCTTTTCTAAACAAGGGTTTTAATAAGGACTTTCCATTCGTGGAGATTGACCCATACGGCAAGAGTCCCCTTTCGGATCCATCTTGTCGGAGCCAACCACGTGATAATGGCATTTAACCAATACCCACATTTATATCCCAGCTGGAAATACTCTTGGCTTTAGAGTGTTACCGGTTGAGTCATTCCCTTGGGTGAGTACTTTTTCCCCAAGGCAGTTCCTCTAGGATAAACAAAAGTGAATGAAGAACAATATTCGTAACTCGATCAATCCTTGTAGGCAACAAGGAGAGAGAATATATGCAACAAAGCCCCCACTCACACTCGCACAATAGTTTGTTCAATTTTAAGCCCAAATCGAAGTGTGGAGGTGATTGCTTTATCTCAACCCAAAGTCATGGAAAAGACCTTTTGATTCTCAAGATCGCTATAAAGCACGAGAGAAGTGCATACGTCCTTTTCCAATGGCTTTAGTCTAAGTAATCCCTCACAAACAAACAAAGCTACACTTGTTCTTTTTAAACCCTCAAAGTAATGATGATTTCATTTTAAGGCACCAAATGAAGTGTGAGAAATTGCCTTGTTCAATTGTTAATCCAATAAACCAAATCTAGTAAGTTGTGATCCTAAAGTTCATTTTAGCCTTTGCAAGAAATGGAAAAGGTTCTTTTTAAGCCCAAATGAAAACTAGTGTCCTAAGAAGGAGAAGGATGACAAATTCTTTGAAGAAGTGTTAAACAAACACTTAAGTGTTAAAAAAGACTTTGATTAGACAAAATATCATCCCATGCTCCTCTTTCTTTTGATTTTGATTTCCAACCTGAAAAAGTGATCAAAATGTTAGATGAGATCAAAAGAAATAAAAGGATATAGGGGTTAGATGAATCATTTACCAAAACACCCTAAAACTTAGCCAAGTTATCATGTGTTCTTACTTTAAATGCAAATTTGAAAATTTTAACTAATTTATAGTTAAGAAAAACTTACACCATTGGATAGCTTACGAAATTCTACCCTATTTCAAAAAAAAAAGCATCAAAAAAGACCTTCATATGACCAAGATATGGTCATTTTAAAACTGATTCATAGGCGCTAAAACAGTGATCATGGGCGTTGTAGGAATGATCAAGAGCGCTGCAGGAATGATTAAGGGCGCTGTAGGAATGATCAAGAGCACTGTAGGAATGATTAAGAGCACTGCAGTAATGATCAAGAGCGTTGCAGGAATGATTAAATGAGCTAAAAGAGTGTTTACGGGCGCTATAACAGTGATCACAGGCGCTAAAAGACTGATCGAGGGCGCTATAACAGTGATCACGGGGGCTAAAACGCGGATTTATGAACAGAAATGTAAAAAAGGCAAAAATTTTAAAAACTTGTTAGAATTTGTCGATCAGCCCTCCTTCTACCGCCAATATGTGAACCCCTAATTCAAAGTGCATACAAAAACACAACAACAAACAACGTTAGAGAGTTATTTTGTAAGCATGAACAAGGATTCCCCATGAAATCCATTCACAAAGATAAAAATAGGAAATAGAACAAAGAAAACAATGAAGAACATAATGGAAATATGAAATCCTAATTTAGCATGCAAACACTTGATCCCATGGGGGAGTTGGTGCAAATAGGTGTGTAGAGATTTGCCCTTTCACAACTCCTTGAATGAAAATGTTGATTGAAGATGATTGATCCACTTGATAAGTCCCTCAATGAGCTCCAAAATCTGCAATAAACTAGTTAAGAAGATGGATGGAATTTGAGAGATATTTGTGCATAATAACTTTGAATAATTGTGGATGATCTAATGCATGGTGAACCATTCTATTTATAGAATGTTGAAATGGAAACAAAGCCAAAATACAGCAATGTGAGACAAAGATTTGGCCAATGGAAAAATGCCACTTGTCCAAATGTGATTGGATGAGGAATGAGAAAGTTTTGAAAAATGTGCCAATAAATGCATTTTTGAATTTGAAATTGAGAAAAGACATGTAAGAGGGGGAAAGAAAATTGCATTAAATGCCCCTTGGCTCAAGGCAAGGACATGTAAGAAGAAGTAAATGCCTTGTTGGAAGGACTTGTAAGAGAGAGTAAATGACATGTTAAAGGATATGCCTGGCTCAAATTTTGAATTTGAAATAGAAGAATATTCCCTCCAAAAGATGCTTGCTTGGAGGGTGTAATAATTGATTTATTTGTGCAAATGGAGATATCTAGAGAATGCAAGTGGGTGAGATTAGTATTTAATCATGGTTAGATTAAATAAATGATGATTATTTTAGTTTAATGATGATTAGGTGAGTTGACTTATTTTGACTTAGATTTTTGGATTAATTTAAATCAAACAAGAGAGGAAATGATTTAATGAGTTTAATTAAATAAACATGTTTTGATTATTTAATTAAAGAGATTGAAGTAAGACTAAATTAAATAAGATTTTATTTTATTCAATTTAATAGATAGACTTTAGAGATTTAATTAAATAAAATTAATTATTTAATTAAAATAGGGATAGAGAATGATTTAAGAGACTTAATTAAACACATGATTTGTTTAATTAAGAGAAGAAAACAAATGAATTTAATCAAATAAAGATATTCAATTAAATGGTTAGGTCAGAGAATGATTTAGGATGAAATGATGTCGGTAGTCGGTTGGATCTGTGATACTCCGGGTTTTGCGTGTCTACAATAATCGATACCTTAAGGATTGTTTACCCCTCATGTTTAATATAATTTTCACAACAAACCCTGAGAAAACCTAGTGTGTCAAGACCTAACATAAACAAGCCTTGGGATCAAGCTAAGTTAGCCTTGGATTTAGGTTTTCACAGTGGAGTATTTCAAGAAAGATAGGTTCTCATGGAGTCTTTGTGATAATTTTATCTATCTGTTGGTGTGCAACTAACATCCATGTCAACAATATGTTAGTTTATGTATATTATATATGTCCTAGGGAAAACTCCTCTTATGCTTCATTATTTTATGATTTTAAAAAATATTCATTGGGATGGCTTAGGGAACCATATATATCCCTTTGTGTTTTGCTATTGAATATAATATATATTCCTCCTCTCATAAGTATCTTTAACCTTTTTTCCTCCAATGCATTAATTAATGAAATGCAATGGTTCATTATGTGATGAGATTCAACCTTAGCTATTAATCATCTTATGGATCCTTCTAGATATTTTATTCCTAGATGCCATAATATCCATTTTTTATATGCACTTATATTCAAGTTACTTGTATTGCAGATCTTATGAGTATTATAGGGATATTGATACCTATTAACTATATTTTATATGCATGAAGTTTTTATGACTTTATGATCTCATGATTTTATTTGCATCATGGTTTAATATATGATGTTATTCTTAGTGAGAATTCATACAGGACCACCTCAAGGTTTATAAAATCAACATAAATAAATAGTTCCATATTTAATTTTTGTTGTTGTAAATATGGACCTTGTATTCATACAAGTTGGGAAAACTTGAGGATTTAAAATTCTATAATTATAAACTCTTTTAAGTTGGGGTATCCCACTTGTAGGGATCTTGAAGGAGTTAGAGTAACCATGCATTAGCTAATAAGTAATTAATCTTTAATTAATTATTTGACTAGAATTTCACTTCACACAATTAAGCTAAACTTATGAGTGTTTTTTTTCTATTACTAGAGTGAGCTATTATTAGATCATTTTATCTCAGCACATAGGATGAATACATTTTTCATGATCTAATCCATTTCACTTAGGTTTTGCTCTTATAAGCACTCTCCTTCATTGTATTATCACTCTTGAGGTTCAAGCAAGCTTTTCATTCTATAAGTGTTCTAGTTGAGGATATAACATATTATAGTTTGCAGCTCTCTTGCATGGAAGGTGTTTTATTATTGTTTTATCTTACTTATTGTATTTATATTCACAATTTTAACATGGTATTAGAACATAGATTTGACAATACCATTCCCCATTTTTTATTGTTTTCTCAACTAAGGTTTAAGGAGAAAATATGGAATCTTCATTATTTTTTGCAATTTTTAGATTTGGGTATTTTTTGGTGCATTTTAGTGCAAATTGTACCTTACCATTGTGATCAAGAGGTCGAACAGATGAATTTTGATATAAAATTTTCCCAATTTTTCTTTCAAGATCTCAAGAGGAAAAGATATTTTGTTGCAATGGCCTATAAGGCCACTGTATGGCTCTCTATAGTTTCCTTTCAAAAAAATTAACAAGCACTATTCTCAGTACTTTAAGGGCTAAGCACTAGCACCTAGGCACTCAATGCCCAATGCTTAGCACTACATGCAAACCTGCGGTCTGTAGACCACTAAGAAACTATAGCTTAGCTGCTAGCCACTAGCAATGCCTCCCATCCATTGCTTAGCCAATGATTGGGGGCTAAAATTATTATTTTTTAAACCCTAGTGCCCAACCCCTAGAGGGCCTGCTTTTCCTCTAATGCCCTAAATGGGAAATATTTTTAGAGGGGGTATAAATTTCTACTTAGTTATCAAAATTGGGCAAATGAGATATCATTGAAAAGTTATTTTTGAGAACTATCTAATGATGTTGATATTTTTCTTAGACTTTTTGCTAGTAAACTTTATCTCTTGTCAAAGATGTGTTTTTCACTTCCAAGCTCACAAATTTTGACCAATTTCTCTATTTTTACAATTTCAGTGGCATTAGAAAGTATTTCAAATCTCTTCACAACTATCCATGTACTTTTTCCATATTTTACTCTAGTCGTAGTGCCCCTCCATGTTTCACCCAGTCGGTGTTGTTAGTTGTTCTTGTTTCTGACCGTGCTTTGTGATCAGGTGTTTTTGGTATTTGGATTATTTGATTGATAAACCTTTTTTTGGGTTTTTTAGTTTAAATATGTTTTTAAATGTTGCATTGGTTAGTTGATTCATTAAAATAAATTATTAGGTTAAAATGAGATGCATTAATATGTTAGTTTTAAGCAAGATCTAAATATAGGTTATTGCATGTCAAGACAAGTGAGAGTGTGCTCCTTAATTTTGAAACAACTGCTTTGCATGGAGGGAATAACTTCAATTCCATACCAATTATAATTGGTTGCATTATTTATTGCATATAATCATTTAGGAATATGTATGAATCTCTATTTTTTAAATTTGCATGTCGATACAAATAATGGCAAGAAATCACCTCGTCGATGTTGTCAGTTGGTATTGTTTTTTACCATGCTTCATGATCAGATGTTGTTTGGTATTTGGCTTATTTGATTGATAAATGTTGTTTTGGGTTGTTTAGTTTAAATATGTTAAATGTTGCACTTCAAAAATAAAATTGTTCCATTTTTAAGTGATTGTAGTGTGTTGTCCTCTAGGGTTTTGTGGCAGGGCATTACACCTGGTATTAGAGCCTAGGTTCATACATTAGACACTCTTGATACATATTATTCCATTATGTTTTCCTGGTGCTTAGACTCTTGAGCTTAAGTTCTCTCCCTTTTGTCATTCTCGCTTAGTAACCTGAGGCTTTTTGTGGTGTTGGTCCAATGGTGCAGAAAATTGGTGGAAAGGATAGGACCCTTGATGTACTACATAATGCATCGATATTCTTTCTATCAGGAATGCATTATGGACCCTTGTGTAGCCTTGTGATGTGACTCCTTGTGATCTGAAATTGTGTGTGTATGTGAAGAATACATGTTATATCATGAATATTACGCTTATGAAGTGATAAATTGTGTTTTCATGCTTCTAAAAAGGTGTAGAATCATAGCCTTTTGTTGAATATGTTATGAGATTTGGTGTTGGATAATGAATAATGTGGAATTTCTTGCATGTAAATAATAGATAATTAATGAAAAATGTGTGCTTTGAGTGCATAAATTTGTTGTGTTTTGTGAAAGTGTGGCATTTTGATGTAGCAAATCAGCTTGGTCAGATTTGGTGAATATGTTATGAGATTTGGTGTTGGATAATGAATAAAGTGGAATGTCTTGCATGTAAATGATAGATATTTAATGAAAAATTTGTGCTTTGAGTGCATAAATTTGTTGTGTTTTGTGAAAGTGTGGAATTTTGATGTAGATCCAATCCATTAACTCATCAATGTCATCTAATGTTTGTGGTCAATTGGTCCTACTTCTCAACCTTGGTTAAGGTTTAGGTATATGTTTGATATTTGGTTTGCTTGATTATTTGATGTTGCTTGAATTTACGTATGTTTTATTCTAACCTTGCGACTTCCAAGAGTAATTCAAATCTTAGGGGGGAGGATGTAGTGCCCCTCTATGATTCACCCTATCGGTATTGTCAGTTGGTCTTATTTTCAATTGTGCTTCATGATCAGGGGTTGTTTGGTATTTGGCTTATTTAATTGATAAATATTGTTTTGGGTTATTTAGTTTAAAGATGTTAAATGTTACAATTTAAAAAAAAACCTTAATCATTCATGTCACACAGCTTCTTAGAGTACTGGAGTTTCTTCCCTGTGTCATGGGTATTGGTGAGAGGTTTGCCTCAAGCAAAGGGGTGTTATGAATAAGTTTTCTTAACTCAATATATGGTACGAAATATTCCTCACCAACTGCTTGAAGCATAAACTAAGCCACAAACTATATTTAGACTTTAATCGGGCTGCAATGAGCGGATGATGTCTTAAGGAAGTGGTTACATATTTTGTTTCTTTAGATCGGTAGCCTTTGTTTTCCTTAGTTCCCATCCTGCAACGACATATTCCTTTGGTTAAATAATCTGAGAATTAATTGTTAAGGGAGCAACAGTCGTGTGCCCCACCTGGGTATAGTTATGTCTTGATTTGTTCTTTGTTCTTCCACCCACTATTTTTCTTCTCTACCTCTAATGCACAACATGTATAAATACCTTGCCTTGAGGTGTCAGAGGTTGAGTCAAGCTATAGAGTACTCAAAGGATTTGACGATGGTCCTCCTACTTCCAAAAGGGAACATTATCGAATGGTTCAGGCATATTCACCTTACATCGAACTCAGCTTAAAGTATGTGCACTAGGAACCTAAGGGCTTTGGGTAGCCTAAGATTCAGACCTACATCTAAATTTTGTCAATGGTAAATAAGCTTAGACTCTCCCCCGCATTAGAGTTGGTACAAGAGGCCATATGCTATTTCCATAAATATAAATCTAAATCTAATAATGATTAGAAAACTTTCGGCCGCTGCTTATTACTTGAGTTTCCATTAGCATGTAGGAAGTAATTGTTAATCTGGTGCTTGATTGCAGTAAAAAGCTCTATGCTCACTGTGAATCTATAGAGATAGCACAGAGGATAGTATTTAGAGCTCAATGGAGTAAGCCTATTGACAAGAATACAAAGGAATAATAATCATTACTTTAATTTAAGGGAGCAATGACAAGATGGGTATAACTTATAATACTTATAGTTAATAAAGAGTCTCCTCAAGATTTATTTTATTTCAATTGATAAATCTTCGCAAGTAATGATTGATAATCAGTCTAGGACTATAGCATGAATGAGACAATTAGATATACTAGAATTCATGTATCAAAATATGTTGGATTATTAAGGGAAAAGTTATTTTATCAATAAGTTAGCTTTGCAAATGGGAAGGGTAAGGTTCTCGTAATATTAAATTTTAAGTTCATCGGTTAATTAGTTGTTACTGTTCATTTAACTGTATTAGTAATATTTTTAAATGTTTAAACATACATTTATTAAATTATATTATATTATGCTTATTATTAGGAAGAATATTTAATTGAATATTTATTTGTTTTATATTTAGATAACTCAGAGCTAGAGGAAAATTAATATTGATTAAGGGTAAAGGATTAGAAATAGAACATTTAATTTAAATGTTCCTGATTAAATGTTGGATGATTTTAATTTCTCTCTATTAAGTAATTAGTAAGTGAATGTTAGCTATTTTATAATCATTTTGCTAAGAGAAATAGTCAATTAGAATATTGTCATATTATATTTCAAGATTAGGGTTCATTAGAGGAGATAAAGGAACCTATACCTACATGGTTTTGTTTACTTAAATGTTAAAAGATAAAGTTACGTAGGTTTTCTTATGAATTTCAGTAATCACCATGAGTACCAATGAATATTTATCTTGTCAAGGAAGGGATCAAATTTAAATAGAAGTACAGAACATTGAATTGTTTAGAATACATTCTTAGAATATTTAAACTATATACATTAATTTTCATAGAATTGGATTTGATAAGGACTTTGACAAAATATATGTTTATAGAATAAATGTTTATAGAATAATTTTGTTGAGAAAGAATATCAAGTAGATCTTAAGTAATCCCTATAGATTATATGTTGAGTATTATCTCTTGATGAATATGTATTTTCACTCCTTATTCAATATATATATAATATATATAT
>VDFB02324863.1:0-39266 GCA_007258455.2 Sequoia sempervirens
TGCTTTTAAGAGTTTCTTTTTTGGATTTAATAAATTCATTTGGCCTCCTGGTAGCCTATCTACGGTCATTGATCCCTACCACTACCAAGGTCTTATTGTCTACAACATATATTTTCTTAATCAACAATTTTGATTCTATGACCTTAGGCATAATAGCTAATAAAATTTTCTTATGTGCACCATCTACATCTACACTCAGCTTCTGAGCATTAGCTATAAATTTCAGCGTGGGTTAGAAGGAAGTTGTGATACTCTTTACTTTTTCCCAATATGAAGAATTGAGTTGGTAGAGCAAAGGGAGGATACTTGGTTGTTGCGTAGAACTGGATAGTGCACCCTATAGTTGTTGTATTTGTTTCTCCCTATTCTCATTCTCCTATTGGAGTCTCTTTATTTCATTCATAGAACTAAAAGGGTCTTGTTGTAATTGCACCAATTTTTGGTCTTTTCTCTATAGTTCAAAATCAAATAGCTTTTTTTTCTCTCGATCTCTAAGTGGGATTGTATCTCTACCCTTTCTTTTTTGGAACTTGATATCCTTCTCTTATACCTCCTACTAAATGTGTAGTTGTATACTTGATGGGTCTAAGAGATCCTATTAAATATTTGATAGCTCATTCATTCTCTCATTCAATTGATTCTTAGCTACCACCCTTTTCTTCTTCTCCACCTCAACTTGAGCCCAAGCATTTTCCAATTCCTTCTATAGATTAGCTTCTAAAATTTTCCTATCTTGTTATAATTTTTGCTACAAATTAGTGGCACCAGAAAGGTTTATCCACAACTGAGTGAGTTCCTTCTTCCTCCTACCTTGCGTCCACATCCTTTTCCCTTCTATTTTCTTTCAAACCTCTTGTTCACTCTTTCTTCTATCTTTAATGCTATTTGATAAGCATCTTTCATCATCACAACTATGAAAAGTGCAATTTATTCTTGAGTGCTTGATCTTAGCCCATTTATGTATCTTGCAACCTTTTCCTTGGTCGCCTCTGAATGCCCAGTCCTTATAAGAATTCTATGAAATTCTTCTATATATTCTTTAACAATCTTACTTCCTTATTTTAGACCTTGCATCCTCTTGAGAAAATCCAACTCATACTCTATAGGAATAAATTGTCTTTTTAATTTATCCACCATTTTGTCCCATTTGGCAATTTTATCTTTCCCTCTTCTTCCTCTTTCTAATTAGACCTCTCTCCACCATATTGAACCATGTCCTTTCAGCTATGTCTTGGAAAATCTCACTTTATCAGGTTCTTCTATCTCTTCAAATTTTAAATACTCTTCCAACTCATTAAGACAATCCACCAATTCCTCTAGATCTAGACTTCTACTAAACATAGGCACATTCATGTTTTTGGTTGCTTTCCCATTTTTTTTAAAGCTTTTAGCAATGGGTCATTTGCAATTGTTGCAATCTCCTCTCTTTGCTCAGTATCCAAACTAGCATTCTCTGTGCTTTCACCTTCATCGTCACTTCCTGGGTCTCTCATCCTTGCAAATCATCTCCTTATCTCATTTTGCAGTGTGTCAACCTACCTTCTCAAGGCTCTAAAATCATTATATCTTACAAAATTATCTCCTCTTCCTCTTCCTCTACCTCTACCACAATGGGCTCCTATCGTGCATGATTTTTTCTTTAATACCCACACGCTAAATCCTAGTACAACTGCCTCTCTTTGACAATTTGTTACACACTCAAGATATTTCTACTTTGATACCACTAATGAAGGTTACTCCCCTCTCAAAACTCAAATTCAGAACTACAACAAGAAACACCAAAAAAGAATGCAAGAGAGAACCATTCTTTTTTATTATAATAACAAAAAATAACATTACATTGCTATATTCACCCTCATATGGGCCTTCTTGACTTCACAGTATGTCAATCTTCAAATTAGAGCTAGATATCCTTCAAACTTCATGCCTTCACATGAGAAATCAACTCCATCCTTCATCACTATTATCCCCACCCTGGTCCAATGTGTTTTTTTGTTTTTTGAACCTCCACGACCTAGGGTTTCTACCTCCTCATTCCATGTGCTTTTTCTTTTCTTCATGTCGACATAATCTACATTAAAGTTAGTCTTCTTCACTTGCCATTGGACCACCATCCACTTCCCTGCAACATTAACATCACTAGGACGGTTACACCATTTTTGCACCATCGTCTCATGCAACTGTTAGCATAGAAGATTTGTGCCATGATCGAGCATTACAACTTAGATGCCACATTCATATATATTTACTGAACTAAACCCTAAATCTATCATGGTTCAAAATAATGATGTGAATCTATCAATCACCCCATGTCATGTGTCAATATACCACAAACCCAAGCCATTCAAACCAATTCAAAATTCATTTTGGTGAAGTGGTGGAAGTCAAACTTATTGGGAGTTGGGAGTCACCCTTAACTCATACTCCATACCTTATACACCATGAAGAATTCAAGGAACAAGCTTAAATAGAAAATTTTGAATCCTTCTAACCGATCATGGGTGTTCAGAGTTCCTTTGTACCCTTTACTACTTAACAATTAAGTTATAGTCTAAGTCGTAACCATGAAGCCCGATGTCCGCCCACTTAAGAAAGAGTAAGACAAAATCTCAAAGTATAAAGTTCGATAAGACCATGCAGAAAAAATGACTAAGTCCAACTTCTCTAGCAAGTGATAAGAGACAAGTTTGAGGCCTGAAGCTCGAACTTCTAGAAATCTTCTTACTTAGCAACTCAAATCAACTAGCCCTTATTCAAAAGAAACATCACCTTTGTTTTTGGTTGATGCAAGATTGCTCTTACACCTTGGATGCTCCTACATTAATCTTCCAATAGAAAATAATCAATATATTTTATTCCTCCCAGTTGATTAGAGTGTTAAAAATGAAAAATTGACTATAATTTTCTATAGCATATTTATGTGCAATATATTTAGATGTACAAGGAAAATATACATGAGTTCTTTCTAAATCCACAATGCAAGGATCTAAGTATGAGCATCACCGAATCTATAGAAGATGGTTTAAATTTAATGTTCATACTTGGCATCTTAGCAAGATGGGGCTCACTAATTTGTGCCACATTGGTTGATTTTACTATTTTCATTAGATCTCAATTAGAAGATCAGTTTAATTTTGATTATAGGGTGGTAAATAGTTCCTCTTAAACTATGGATGTTGGAGCATCAATAATTAGTTAGTGGAAGACAAGTTCCTTCCCTTAAACAATGAGCACTTATCCAAGGGGCACATAAGGTTTCCCTTTTGATATGGATGAATGAGTATCAAATAATCAATAATTGGGCCTATGAAAACACAAGTGATCCATGTTAGACTATGAGGGAAAGAAAATCGACTATACATATTATCACACATATGAGGGATTTATAGATATCAACAACATATATTTCCTTAAGCCAATGCATCTAGGGTTTCATGCATTCATGGAATAACTTTTGAGTCTAAATTATTATTATTAATTGAGAATTTCATGGCTGTAATTCTATTTCATTCAACAGTATTAATTTTTTATAGTCAATAAAATAATTAAAGTATGTTCATGCTCTAAAATTCTTCATTTTATAGATTTTAGAATTCTAAAGACATGTATGATTTTGGTTATAGTTTTAATGGAAAAATAATATCACACCTTCTCCATAACCAATAATACTACTTGAATAAATCTAGGTGGTAGATTACTCATGTTAGAGGAAGAGAAATGTTCCCCATAGTAGCTAAATTGTGACTATCTCAAGTTTGAATTTTTTTTGGAATTTTCAGCAAGAGCATAGTCTATGCTTCTCATACACTGATGATTTTCTTAGATTCTTTAAAAACGGTGTTACTTTTATTGAGAACATAAATAGGGCACAATTTTTTTGGGGGATTTATTATTAGAGGCTTGTAAATAAATGGTTGTTTAGAGCAATGTTTGCTCTTATTTGTAGGGGGGTTTCCTAGATTTGATTAAAGAGGGAAGTCCTAAGCACATATTATTGTTATTATTAGCTCTAAGACCTACTCACAAACACTGGCTAAAGTAGGGTCATACGCAAAAATAACAATAATATTAAGCACATATAATTTATTTGTAAAACATGCCTTCAAAATATGTAAAAAATGGATGACTAAAATCTCATCCATGTACATGTCATTGAAGTACAATGCTACCATGTTAGAAATCATCCGCTACAAAAAAATGTCAAAACGAGGTTATTGCAAAAAAAAATTCCATGAAAGTGCATAAAAAACTAAAAGCAGAAATACAACACAAATGTTGGAGCCAAGTCATGCATTGTGATTATTCCCTAACCCTAGCATTTAAGGAGTTTTTTGGAGAAATCAACAGCCCAGGTAAGGTGTAATATGTAGATACGTGTAGATTCTCTACACTGTCCCTAGTGGATGAAAAATATCTGAATTTTCATCATTCATGAGAGAAAGTATATTATCAATCCTATATATTAATTATGATTATATATACATCAATTATTTAATTATGTACTATTTAAGAATAGTATTTTTTTGGATTGGTATCAAAAGGTGATACATTATTATAAATGCTTACCTCATAGAATTTAAAAAAAAAAATTGATATATTAAAATAAATTTAAAACAAATATAGAAATTAGAAAACATAGTCTACCTATTTTAATGTTTTGTTCCAATTGATTCAATCTTACCAAAATAATAAAACTTGATGAATGAATTAGTATACCTATCGTCTATCTCTAGTAGGAACTAATAAGAAAATTCAATATAATTTTTGTAGTCTGAAACAATGCTTGTATTTGCAATTTTTATCCAAAGAAACTTATGTCTATAATTCTTGCTAGAGTACTTCCCTTAATTTGAATAATGACAACTTAGACTATAGGCAATACATTTGTAAAAAAAAATAATATTTTGATACAAGAATTCTACACTCTAGCTTAACAAATCCATTTTAGGCACTTCTATGTGGAGCAATTGTTTAAGAATCTTTATCAATCCTAAATATTAAATCTTATCACAATTTTATTAGAATCATTGATTTATCATATTTTCATTAGAACCATTGATTTATTTATTTATTCATGAGGCCTCCCAAAAAGAAGATTCGTCCACTACTTCATTAAAATAAGTATAACATGTTATTGTCCTCCCTTAATGATAAGAGAATATAAGCAGAACAAATTGAAATCGAGACTGTGCAAGGAATGTAGAGATGTACAAGGTGTGCTCCAAGGAACACTCACATGAGGTGAGAATCACAAGAATCCATGTTATGATGGCCATTACACATTCCCCCATTACACTTTATAATTCAATGTAACTACAATAATTTCCCAAATTCCCTCTCAAAGGAACACACATTTAGTATTTGTGGAATTTTATATGAGTGTGTGTAATGTCACAAAATTGCACCCCAGGGAAAATTTCACATTTTTGCATTTAGACTTGTATTTATTACACCTAAGCACATTTATGATAAGAACCTCATGGGTAAAAATTTCATGATTCCAATCTCATGAGAACCAATGATGAAGCAGAAATAGTCTATTGCCTCATTTCCAAAAATTTGATGAGTTGGAGTCCTGCACGACTCGTGGATGTCTGCATGATGCACTAGTGTGTTGGTGGTTTTATGAGTTTTAAATTAGGAATCTCAGAATCCTAACTCATGACATGTGTTCCTGCAGTCAAATTTCTTAGTGTAATGGCTCCCCCCACCCTTGCACCAAAAAAACTCTATTTCTTTCTCTCATTTTGGGGGGTTCTCTTTGATTCTTGACTTCACTCCTTTAATTCTCTATCTATTCTCTACTTCTTGCAATATCTCTTCTACAAGTGAAGATCTATGGTGTAGAGCACCTAGGCTTTCATGATGTAAAGTGGATTTAGTATGTTAGAGTTCTTGTGTTAAGTCATGTTTTGTGTGAAATAAGGTATTTCAAGACCATTTGTGATGTTTTTTGGTCAAATGGTGTTACTTGGTTTCAAGTTGCAAAATGTTGCAATTTGTTGAAAAGCAACTTTTCAAAATTGTTGTCAAAATGTGCAAATGGGGTGTTTGTTCATCAATAATTCAAAAGTTAGTTTTTAACCATTGGAACAAGATTGGAAAAGAATAAAAATCCTAATTTCAGCATTGGAGGGGGTTAATTAATGTTTTGGAGGAGTTGGAATCAATAAAAATCTATTTTTTTCAGTTTTCTCATTAAAACCTATTGCTACATCTAGTATGGCCTTGTACAACTTGTAGGTGAACATTTATGCATTGAAATTGATGGAGATCTGAATTCTTGTCATTTTAAATCTTATTTCATTTAATTTCACCAATTATTGAGTAAGTTAGAGTAGATTTTTCTAAAAAATTATCTTGAAACCCTAGTTTTGAGGGTTTGATAGAAGAAAAATAAATTTTTGACTCTTTCCACTGGTGTGAAAGTCAGATAGTCAACAGAATGAGTGTAGATGGGTAGGTTTTTGTATGCATGAGATGGTGGTAATTGTGAGTTTGTTGATGCCCTAAGCGATGAAAATTCATGTTTTTGGTGTAAAAAGGTGCATAGAAGTAGGTTTTTGTAGAAAAGGTGATTGGAACCCATTCTAGTTGATGGAATTTGTATGTACAAACCCTATATGACATGTGAATGGATTTGGAATGTAGAGTTGAAGGTTGGAGATGGTAGAACCAATAGTTGCCTAGTGGGAACAAGCCTAATTAGGTTTTTGCCAAATGAGACAGTCAATTTAAGAGAATTGACAAAAAAAAAACCCATTTGGTTTCTTGATATGTTTAAGAAGGCCATAAAGGGTATTTGAATCTATGTTTTTTTTTGGAGATCCCACTTGTTTGGGAAATTGTGCCCGATTTTGTCATTTGAAATACTACTAGCAATTAGGCCTCTTTGGGAGTGAGCGATTGGGAAAGTGAAGGATTAGTGTTGTAGGAGATTTTCCTTGGCTTAAACTTGTCATTATTATGATACTCAAGGTTTTCTAGTGGTGCAGTAAGAGGTTTGTGTCCTAATTGTATTTTTGGTGTCTTGTAACCCTTGGAAAACCATGTGTCATGTGAGGGAAGTTTTGAGTCAACTAGATGAACAAGCAAGATCATGCTTTGTTCCTTTCAAAAATATTTGAATTTTCCTTTGCCTCTACATCAAATTGGTATTAGAGCCTAGGTCTGAAGAAGGGAGAGAAAGTGTGAAATGAGAAGGAAAGTGTGAAGCAAGAAGTGAACAAAATGCATCCAAAAGGTAAAACCATGCTAGAGAAGTGAATGAGTTGAAGGAAAATCATGCTAAATAGTTGAGAGAGTTGAAGGAGAGGCTTGGTGCTTTGGAAACAAGTTAGAAGAGAGGTATGGTCATGGGTGATGAGAGTGACTCCAAAGAAAAAGAAGAGGCTGAAGAAGATGAGGAAGAGGAATTTTGGATCTTGATGATCACAAGATGGCTAAGTTACTAAGAGCAGTCAAGGAGGATAAACACAAGGTGAAGATTGATGCACCTAAGTATGGAGGTAATTTGAATGATGAAGAAATTTTAGATTGGATTGCAGCACTGGACAATTATTTTGAGTATGAAGATGTACCTGAGGAGCAAAGGGTAAAGATTGCAAAACCAAAGTTGAAGGGACATGCTTTATTATGGTGGGATTATGAGCATACTTAGGGTGAGGAAGGAAGGTAAGTCAAAGATTGTTTCTTGGGAGAGAATGGTGGCTAAACTTAAATGTAAGTTCTTACCATCTGATTATGGAATTCAAACATTTGTTTAAGAAACTTTATGGTCTGAAACAAAAAGAAATAGATGTCAAAGCCCATACTAAAGAATTTCATAAGTTGAGTATAAGGGTAGGTCACATGGAGGATGAAGTGGAGAAGATTGCTAGATATCTGAGTGGATTAAGATTCAACATTGAAGATGAGTTAACTTTGGAAAATCTAAGAACGGTTGAGGAGTGTTATCAAATGACAATTAGGGATGAAGAAAAACTTAAAACAAGGCAAGACAAACAAACTAGGGGTAGAGGAAACATTAATAGAGGAAGGGGTTCATTTTGTACTCCAAGGAAGCCCTATGAAAGTAAAGAAGATAAAAGCAAGGAAAAAGAACAAGTTGTTGATCAAAGAGGTAGATTTAGAAGTGGTAGATCGAGCTTTAGAGGAAGATTTGGTGGTCAAGGTAGAGGTTCTAATGAATTCATAGGAAGGTTCTATCAATGCAAAAAATGTGGACATCAAGCATGGAAATGCAATAAGGACAAGCCTCTAGTTCACATGGAGGTCAAAGGACTCAATTGGTGCAAGAAGAGGATAATGAGAATGTAAATTCTCCATCACAACATGTTGCTCCTAAAGTTGGAGAATCACTTATGGTAAGGATAACACTCATCAAAGCATAAATTGAGAAGGATCCATCACAAAGGACATTGTTCAAAATAACTTGTAAATTGTGCATGGGTAAGGTATGCAAGGTTGTAATTGATTCAAGAAGCACATATAACATGGTTTCTAATGAGATGGTTGAGATACTTCATTTTCCTAGAATACCACATGATACTTCTTATAAAGTTTCTTGGCTGAATGAGGGTTAATTTGTTTTGGTTAATGAGTAAGCTTGGGTGGAGTTCAATATAGGAGGGTACAAAGAAAAAATTCTATGTCATGGGTTACCTATGGATGTGTGCCATTTGTTTCTAAGGAGGCCTTGGAAATTTGATAGGCATCCTTTGTATGATGGTAGAAGAAATACCTATGAGATTGAAAAAGATGGAATCTCTTTTACTTTGACACCCTTGAAAGAAAATGATAAAAGGAAAACTAAGCAAGCTAATGTGATGATGGTTGGTAGGAAAGAGTTTATAAAGGTAGAGGAAAAGGAGGATAGGAACCTTGCAACCACTCCTAGACTTGGAGATGTTATGACAACAGGCTTGAAGAATAATTTGATTTTGGAGGGAAATGATATTGGGTTGGTGTCAAAATCTAATCCGTTGAAGGTTAAAGATGAATTGATTCTTGGGATTCAAGATTGGCTTAATGGGTATGCTAATGTGATGATGGAAGGGATGTTTTATTCATTATTTTTAGAAGGGGATAATTGTCATTGTATTTCTATCAAATCAAAAATTAATACACGTGGTAAGGCAGTAGCTATAGGGGTAGAGCATCAGATGAAAGAGGTGAAAAAATAAGGTGAAGAGATCAAGGATAGACTACAAGGGAAAAAGACAAAATTTAAGCATACCATGGAAGTGAACAAGAAGGAAGTGCATTGTAAAGATGGAGGAGATATGATTGTGATGGTGATGTAGATTTAACATTAGTCATAAATATGGAAGGAGTCAAAGATCATCTATCAAACAAATATTTGAAGTTACAACATATCTTAAATGACAAGGAGCTCATAAATGCAAGGAGTAGTGCATATTTCAAGTACTTAGTTCATTTGAAGGGTGTACCACATGGAGACAACACTTGGAAATTAGAGAATGATGGAAGCGAGCATGGATTTTGTGTTGCAGCACTGTCCTCAAGGGGAATTGAGTTTCATTTACCTAGGGAGTATGGTGCAGAGCACCTGGGCTTTCACGATGTAAAGGGGATTTAGCATGTAATATTTTTTGTGTTAAGTCATGCTTTGTGTGCAATAAGGTCTTTTGATACAATTTGTGATGCTTTTTTGGTTGGTTGGTGTTAGTTGGTTTAAAGTTGCAAAATGTTGCATTTTGTTGACAAGCAAATTTTCAAAATTGTTGTCAAAAAGTGCAAATGGGGTGTTTGTTAATCTCTAATTCAACATTTAGTTTGTAACCATTGGAATAGGCTTGGAAAATCATAAAAATCCTGATTTCATCATTGGATGGGGTTGATTAATGTTTTGAATGAGTTGGAATCAATAAAAATCTACTTTTTCTATGTTTTCTCATTAAAACTTGCTGCTATAACATCTTGTACAACCTTGTACGGCCTATAGGTGAAAATTTATGCATTAAAATTGATGGAGATATAAATTCTTGTCATTTTTCATCTTATTTCACCAAGTATTCAGTGAACTAGAGTAGATTTTCTAAAAATTGTCTTGAAACCCTGGTTTTAAGGGTTTGATAGAAGAAAAATGAATTTTTGACTCATTCCACTAGTGTGAAAGTTAATAATAAATGGGAAGTGTAGATGGGTAATTTTTTGTATCCATGAAGTGGTAGTAGCAGGGGATGGTGGTAATTGTGAGTTTGTTGATGCCATAGGTGATGAAACTTCATGTTTTTGGTGTAAAAAGGTGCATAAAAGTAGGGTTTTATAGAAAAGGTGATTGGAACCCATTATAGTTGATCAACTTTGTATGTGTAGACACCATATGACATGTGGATTGATTTTGAATATAGAGTTGAGGGTTGGAGATGGTATAACCAATAGTTTCCTTGCAAAAACAAGTCTAATTAAGCTTTTTCCAAAATGAGACAATCAATTTTAGAGGCTTGAGTTACAAAACAACCCCATTTGGTTTCTTGATATGTTTAAGAAGGCCATAAAGGGTATTTGAATCTGTATTTTTTTTGGAGATCCCACCTGTTCAGAAAGTTGTGCTCAATTTTGTCATTTGAAATACTACTAGCAATTAGGCCTCTTTGGGAGTGAGCGATAGGAAAAGTGAAGGATCAATGTTCTAGGAGACCTTCCTTGGTTAAAACTATCATTCTTATGATATTCAAGGTGTTCTAGGGGTCCAATAAGAGGTTTGTGTCCTGATTGCATTTTTGGTGTCTTGTAACCCTTGGAAAACCATGTGTCATTTGAGGGAAGTTTTGAGTCAAATGGATGAACAAGCAAGATCATGCTTTGTTCCTTTTAGAAATCCTTGAATTTACCTTTTCCTTTGCATCAATCTACCAAAATGAGGTCCCTCCAATAGCTAAAGCACTCTTTCCAACATTCAACGATGCATTTGTGCATTCAAGAGGGGGGCGAGGATAGTTGTTAATGCTCTCTCATTCTATCTATTTATGAACAGATTGTTTTGTTTAATTTCTATTTTGTGGTGCATGTTATCATCCTTGAGTGGGGACTATTTTCACCACTCTTTATTTGTCTACTTTGTCTATCTATTTGGTTTTCCATGGAGGTGCGAACACCAAAATAGGGGTTTGATTGTGGCAAGCTCTAAAATAGCCCCAACATTTTTCCTTATTCATCTTGTGTGTAGGTTGTCGAATTGAGGCTTGGAGAAAGGTTTCAAGTGCTCAGGCAATTATAAGTTTATCACTGACTCTCCTTTTTATTTTATATCATTTCCTTCTTTCTATTTATCTATTTTGTCGAATAGACCTCGAGTCTGGCCATGTTAGTAGGACTTTAGCATTTTTGTTCAAGGTTTTGGTTCTCTATTTTCCTTAGATGCCAGTGCATCCTTTGGACTCCAACATATCATGTTGGCATCTTGATATTGTGATGTATTCCTCTAGTCGAGATCTATTCCTTTTGAGGCAAAGATCTTAAAACCTCACTCTCTTGGATTTTGAAGTAGTCTTCCTGAATAATTATCCTTTATATGACCTTTTCAATTTCTTCATTTAGTAATTTTTGAGATAGTAAAGGGAAATTCACTCCTTGGGATTCTCTTAAGAATGAAGAGACTCATGAGCAGCGAATCCCCCTTCTCTTACATTTTGGTGAACCCAATGTGAAGGATGTTAGATATTTTTTTGCAATGTTTTAACAAAATGATAATGCTTCCTCTAAGGAATATTTTGATATGTTCGACAATGGTCTAGATGATTTCTTAGAAGCATCTTCTTCTACTTGTAGATCTTCTAAGCAAACTTCTTCTTCAAAAACTAAGGAGTCAATGAATGTTATTGTGGTCTCAATGGCTTCTGCGTAGCCTAAGAGACTTGTTTACCTAACCTCGACTAGCCAATCTTTTAGTGATTCATCAGATTTATATACAAGGTTTGTGAGAGCCATACACTCTACTTCTTATAATCTTGTTGGGCACACATATAACACAAGAAGAAATAAGAAAAACTTGAATCAACAACCTTCTATTCCTATGCCTCAACCTACACAAGTTCCTACTTCTTTACCACCTTTTCAACCAAGTCTTCCTTTAGCACCTAAACCTATGACTAAAGCACCTAAAAACTATAATCTTATTGAGCAACTTCGTGTTACTCCAACTAAGATCTCACTTTGGGATTTTCTGTAGACCACTTTGATTTATCAAGGTATGATTCAAGAAGCCTTACAAAAGATCCTCTTGCCTACCTCCACTAGGCTAGAGGATGTTAATGCGTTGATGGCTCATATTCATGCAGATTCACCAAATATCACATTCTATCCACAAGAATTTTTTCCCTCAAATTTGCAGAAGCAAGATGACCCTCTAATGATAATAGTAAATGTTAATAGTATTGGTATTATACATACCCTCATTAACACCGGTTCAACACTCAATGTTTCTGGTATGGATCTATTACCTAAAATTACAGTTGATTCTTCTCCTTTAGTTGGTTCTTCTCTATATATTCATGGATTTGATAATGTTGGTTGACAAGTCATAAACACAATAATATTTCCTTTACAGCTAGGCCTCATTACCTTACCCACCTTAGTTTATGTGATGCCTAGCCCCTTACCATACAATATTCTCCTAGGATACCCTAGATTCACATGATATGGTAGTTGTGACATCTACTCTACATCATTCTCTAAAGTTTGTAACAAACAATCAGGTGGTCACAATCATAGTTGGCCCTAAAATTGTTCACCTTTGTGAGTTGGAAGCTATTGGTTAGGCTTCAGTTGTTTCCACTCTTAATGAGTGCATTTAGTCACTGACCTCTAATGCAATGTCATGTTCCTCAGTGGTACCATCCGTGGAGATTTTCCCTGAAATGAATGTCACTAAAGAGGAGCAATCTAAAGCATAAAGTCCTAATTCTTCCCCATCTACTTCTGAATCGAATGCATTTCTTGTTGATGATTGTGGATCCTTAGAATTCTTTGAATTCTTCATCAGAGAATATAAAGTGAGTCCCTTCCACCTTGATCTTCCAATAAATTGAAATACCTTTACTAAGAAAGTTGATCAACCTCTTACCAAGGAGGGAAGTTGTGAGCCTACCTAGGAACCCAACTGCTCCCCCGATGATGAGGATGATCAAAATTATGTTGGGGAGGTTAATGTTTGTGATTCCGATGAGAAGGATGGTTGTGTTGCAAGAATGATAGTTTTTTCATTGATGTGAATAAGAGGTCTATTGACTAGTGTTGTCATTGATGCCAACCTTGGGATTAAGATGTTGAGGATATTGAAAAAATTGTGAAAAGAGGAAAACAGGTTGTGCATGTGTAGTTGAGATCTTTAGGAAGTGTTGTGAGTACATGGAGATATTCTTATTTTGTAGAAGTCTGAAGATAATTTGGATTGGAGAGATGAGCTAAGATGTTGGTTCTAGTACTTGGTTTCCAAGTGCTTTTAAGAAAATTTAATAAACAGAGTAAAGTGTGCTTTGCAAACGTTCATAATGAGCTTTTTATTGTTCTCTACATTCTTTCTGTGTTGATGCTATGCCTATGTGGATCTTATGGGTTATTTAAGGTTGACATAGGTTGCTATAATAATAAGTTGGGTTTGTGGATTGTTGTATAGTGTGAGATAGTTTCATCAATGTGTGAGTCAATTGTTCAATAGTATTTTCTACTATCTAGGAGAAATGTATTTGTTCACATTTATCCACTAATTGGATTTAGTTTGTGTTGATTTGAGAAGTTTCTTATAATGTCTTTATCTTTTTTTGATCAAGTTTTTACTTGATCTGGTGTAGTACAGTGTAAGTTTCAGTTATCAGTATGCAAACAAAGGTTATCAGTTGTCTTGAGTTAAAGTAGTTTTTAAAGTGAAGTTTTATTGATGTATTAAATGAATCTTAAGTAGTTGGTGAATTGTTTTGGATTGAGTTCAAGTAAATTATGTTGTCTAAAACTTTTGGCTTGATCTAAGGAAGCGTGTACTTAATGTTTATGGTGTTTTGCACAAGTGTTGGTTGACCTTGTGTTTAACATTACATGTGAGGCTTGTGGAAGCATGTTGAAGTGTGTTGGGATCTATTTGGGTTCTAATAAAGGATTTATGAAGGTTTCCTTTTGTTCCTAACCACTACAATATTTTTTGAGTGTTGACCTAGTTTGAATTTGAATGTATAATGGCTAGTGGCCGACATTAGAGAAAGTTTTGAGGTAGAGGTTGATATAAATTTCAATAGTTTTGATGCATGAGAGGTAGAGAAAGAGTAAGAAGCAAGATAGATGTGAAGAGTGATGTTAGTAAAGTGTATGTGACACAATTTTGAGCGGAGTAGTGTGAACTTCATGTTAGGGTTCCTGAAGGCAATGAGCTAAAGGCATCTGCAGTCTTTCATGTGAGATTGTAAAAGTGTGTGAGCAATTGTGGTGGAATCCTTGTTGTATTGAGAAGAATTTCTGTGTAAAATTCTTCTTCTATCTTCTTGTATTCTTTCTATGGTAGTGAGTTGTGGATGTGAGCCCTTTTGGATAGTGCATCCTATTCTAGCACTGAGCCTCTTTGTACCAATTTTTCTATTACTTATATTGTGAGCTAATCCTCACTGTGGTTTTTCCCTCATTGGGCTTTCCATGTAAATCTGGTGTTCTTATGTGTGTAGTGTTGTGATTTCAATTTTTGTTATTGGCAGGTAAACCCATAAAAGTGGTTTACAATTGGAGTGAGAAAGGAAAAGTTGAAAAAAATGACCCCCTGGCAAAAAAAAATCATTTTTTGGGTTCGAGTGAACTATTTGGTTTGAAAGAACCAAAAGAGGGTTAACTAGAACCTAGGTTCGAGTGAACCCATTTAATGAAATTCTCCACCATTCCCGCCTAAAGAGACAAGGAAAACCCTTTTTGAAAGGGGGTTCGAGTGAACCCTAGTTCGCTCAAACCTACCTTTTCCCACCTTCCTACTCTCTGGCACAAAAAAAATCAATTTTTTTTCCCTTCGAAGCTTGGGTTGAGGATAACAATGGAGGAGACTTCAATAAAACAACTGGAATTGGGTAGTCCTCAAAACAAGCTATCCAATGACTATAATTTTAATATGTTTTGGTTTTATTATGTATTTGGTTTTTTAGTTTTATTAAACATAGGTTTTTCACTAAAAATCAAGCTCTTTGTTCTGCACATGTGGAAAAGTAGTATATTATCAAAAAGTAAATGAAAAATATGAGTGCACTAGATATTGAAGTTCTTGATCCAACAAAGAAAAATGAATTTTGATATATACAATAAAAGTTGTGTTATATGGTCCGCCAATTTATGAATTGTAATTGGTTTGACTTCGAAACTTGATTAAGTAAAAAAATATTCAATAAAATACTATCTAACCAATTGGAAGCACTAGATATTGGAGTTATAAGTATAAATTCGAAAGAATTAGAATTTATCCTTCATAAAAAAAAGTAATGTGTTGTACGGTGAGCGTCACTGCTTAAAAATGTTATTTTTTGAAAAAACCTAGTGTTCAAAGGAGATGGAAAAATAAGTGCAATCTGATTCCAAAAATTTTGAAAAAATATATATTTATAATCTACAAACAAAATGTCACAAATCACTAGTTTGCATCATCTTCAAATTCCTCACGATTTAGCTGCTATAGGTGCCCAAATGTGAAGATTTAGTTAGAAAAAATTATTTCAGTGTCTAATTTGGCCAAAAATTGTAAACCACTATTGTGGGTTCACCCTAGCATATCATGTTTAATCATTTTAATAGAATAAGGGTATATTAAATACTTGTGGATTTGTTTACTTTTGAGGGTTTTGAAGGTTTAATTTGCTACAATTGATTCACCCCCCTCTTAGTTGTCTCATTCATTTCAACAAGTTGTGGTCTCGTAGACATGTTTGACACTCATTGGTGGAATGACACTCTCTACATGGAACCACCTCCTTTTAAGGCTTTGCAAACACGTTATGGCCTTGGATATAGGCTTTCTTCCAAGTATGGTTATGGGTGTAAATGTCTTGGGTGTCTTGAATGAATTTAGGTCCCTATCCAATTTAAGCCTCGCAACCATCATTTGGGTTTGGGATGCTTTATTGAAAAATCTAGACAAAAACCATGGGGGAGTGTTAACATGATTTCAGTTGAACATCTCAACTTTGTTCATCCTAAACTAATAGAGGATAAGATAGAACTTGATGAAGCTCCTCTAAATGTCTTTTTCTTGGAAGAAGTGTTGGAAGAATTCTTAGGTGCCTATTCTCACTTGCCTTCCATTCACCATAAGCAACAGTTTTTGTATCACTTGACTAAGAAAGCATATTTTGGAGAATCTATCTTGAATGTGGAAGTTGAAGCTCCTATATCTAACGTTGATGATGGTGTCCCAATACCTCATCCTGAAGATCATAGTCCTCTCCTTAAGGGAGATACTATTGAATTCTTCATGGACCCTAAATCCTTTGAAAAGGTGATTAAGATCAAAAAATGCATTTCTTTTGAAGAAGCTAAGGAGCATTCTGACCTCTTAGATTCTCATCTTGATATCTTCACTTCGTCATATGAGGACATGCCTAGTATTGATGAGTCTATAATGGTTCACAATATTTTCTTATATCCTAATTCCAAGCCTGTTAAGAAAAAAATCTAAAAGATCAATCCCAAATTTGCTTTGTTGGTTAAGACTGAGATAAAGAAGCTATTAAAAGCAGGATTTATCCATCTAATCGACTACTCACCTTGGATTTCAAATATTGTTTCCATTAGTAAACCTGATGGTCATATTTGTATATGTATTTATTTTGTGACCTTAGTAAGGCTCTCTTAAAGATGATTTCATGTTACCTAATATTGATATGATTGTAGACTCGATTGCATGCTATGCTTTGTTGTTCTTCATAGATGGATTCTTGGGCTATAATTAGATTCATATTAACCCAAAACATTAGTATAAGACAACCTTCACTACCACTTGGGGAAATTTTTTTATGTGGTCATTCCATTTGGTTTAAAGAATGTAGGCATGACTTACCAATAGGAAATGACCTTAATCTTTCATGACTTCATTCACAAAATTGTAGATTAGTATGTTGATGATATCTTGGCAAAGTCCACAACCTAGCAACATCACATGGGAAATCTTCATCTCATCTTTGAAAGGATTCAACTCTATAAGATGAGGCTTAATCCTTTGAGTGTGTCTTCAGTGTGGAAGCGGGAAAAAAATTGGGATTTATAGTTTCTCATCATGGAATTGAATTCAACACGAACAAAATTGATGCTATTGTTAACATACCTCCACTTAGAAACATTTCTGAATTACAAAGTTTACAAGCGAAGATTCAGGAAATTCATAGATTTATATCTCAATTGGCTGATCATACCATTCCATTCACTCTTTTATTGAAAAGGATGTTCACATTATATCAGACAAGGAGTGCCAAAAAGTTTTTGATTCAATAAAAAATTATCTAGCCAATCCTCCCGTATTAATGTCAACTATGTAGGATAGACCCTTTTTTCTTTACCTTGCCACATGACCATACTCTTTGGTAGCCTTTCTTGCTTAGTATGATGGTGTTGGAAGAGAAATAACACTCTATTAGATTAGACATATTCTCATTGATTATGAAACTTGTTATTCTTCCATGGATAAACAATGCCTTTCTCTCATCTTTGCAATGTAGAAGACATTATCTTCTTCATGTCAAAACACATGACATTGTGAAAAGTGATCTTCTAAATATTTTTTCTTCTAATGCTAACCTTGTTGGAAGCTTAGTGAAGTGGGTAATGTTGCTTTCTGAGTTTGACATAAAGTTCGTAACTCAGAAGTCAATAAAAGGTGAAGCAGTTGTCAATCAACTAGTAGACACTCCTTCACCTTGCTCCTTCCTTGGTCTAGACTTGTTCCTTGATGAAGATATTTTTGCAATTAGTCACGATCTTGTATGGGAGATGTATTTTGATGGATCGAGATGTCAAATTGGCTCCAACGTAGCTATAGTTCTAATCTTGCCTGAAGGAAAGCCGATCCCTCTCTCCTTTTGACTAGAGATTACTTGCACCAATAACATCACTCAATATGAATCCCTTAGTGTCAGCTTACATGCCACAATCACATTAAAAATAAACCATCTCGGTGTACATGGTGACATTAGATTATGAGAACTTATCAAGCTAACCAAAGTAAGTTGTCTTAATATCGAGACCTCACTTTGGCATTACTCGATCGGTTATCCTCTTTCACAATAGATAGTGTCCCTAGGAGAGAAAAATAACATGCGGATTCCATGGCAAGCACTACCTCCCTAGTGCCTTCGAATAAGGATATGGAATAATACCTCTTTATGGTTCATATTCTTTGCTCTCATGTTATTTCTAAGAAACCTAAATTTGATGCTCTCATGTGTTCTCATATAAACTCACAAGAATGGTACTCTAACATCTATAACTATTTGAAGATTGGAAATTTTCTTGATGATATGACAAAGAATGATCACACTTAGATATGAAAACATTTCAACCTGTTATGTTGTCTTGTTGGATATTCTTTATCAAAAATATTATAACAGTTTACTTCTTAGATTTATCACTAAAGCATAAATACCCCTTTCCCTTAAGGAAGGCCATTCAAGTTCTAGGGGTGGAAATTTTGGTGGTAAATCCCTAGTGCGAAAAATTGATTTACATGGGATACTTTTGGAAAATGATGGAACAAGATTCCTTTGATTTTGTCAAGAAGTGTTTGTAGTGCCATCAGTATACGGTCGTGGTATAACATCTCTAGCATGTGATAAACATTCCACAAGCCGACCCACCATAGAAGCATCTCCTCATCATTAGATAAGCATCAATACTGGTCTCAAACAAGGTGTAGCACCTACCCACCAGGATGCTCCCTAATCTTTAGATAGTCTTGTAAAAGTAAAAAAAATCAAGTCAGACCAATGGGATACCAATGCATGAGGAGGATGCATGCACCAAATTTAGAAGCATGTGTTGCACTTTTGTCTAAAATCTATCCAAAAATCTCAAAAAATACATAAAATTAAAGTTTCAAGACTCACCTAGTTTGGCTCGAGACCTTGGTGACACCTCGCCCTAGCTAGTCCAGTTTGGGATCCTCATACCCTTGTTTGTGTGGCATTTTGGTGACTTTTATCTCACAAAATTCAACAAAATTCACACAATGAAAAGTGAAAATGACCCTTATAGGGGCCCACCTGGGTATATATAGCCCCCTGGGGCCCATTTTTGTTGGCAATCGTGGTTCCTCTATTTTTCTTGATTTTAGCCCACTAGACTAGTGGAAAACTCGGGAGGTGAGATATAGTAACCTCTTTGCAATATTTTTCTTCTAAATCATTGTTTTTTTCTTGATCATTCTTCTCGCATTGGTAGCTTCCTCTAAATTTTTTTGGATTGACTTAAAATTTGAGTTTTGTAGAATTAAATTTTGTGCATGCTTTCATGACAAGTGTTGTATGTTTGTTGACTTCAATTACTAGGGGCATCTTTTGTACCTGCCTAATCAACCTTTGCATCCTTTACAATATCCTTTTGGCACAAAAATGTTTAAAATTTTTGAGTTTTCATATTTTTTATCTTTTCTACTTTAGTGTGGTTGATTTTTCCAAAATCAAGCCCACTAAAGTGGGGGAAAAAAGTAATGTCAAAAAATTGCACCCTAGGGGAAGTTTCACATTTTCACATTTATCCTTGCATTTATTACATGTAAGCACATTTATGATAAGAACCTCATGGGTCAGAATTTCATGATTCCAATCCCTTGAAAACCAATGATGAAGTGACAACAGTGTACCACTTTATTTCTTGAAAACTAATGAGTTGGATGCTTGTGTGGTGCACGGATGTCTACACAGTGTACTAGCATCCTAGCAGTTTTACGAGTTTGAAATGAGGAATCTTGAAATCCCGACTCATGAAACAAGTCCTTGTAGTCAAATTTTCAAGTGTAATGGCTCCTCCTACCCTTGTAGCAACAAAACTCCCTTTCTTGCTCTCATTTTGGGAGTTCTCTTAGATTCTTGACTTTACTCTTTCAATTTCACTCTATTCTCTACTCCTTGCAATATCTCTTCTACAAGCAAAGCTCTGCCAAACTAAGGTCCCTCCAATAGCCAAAGATCTCTTGCTAGTATTCAATAGTGCATTTGTGCATTCAAGAGGGGGTCAAGGATTGTTGGTAATGCTCTCTCAGTCTATCTATTTATGAATAGATAACATTTTTTACTTGCTATTATGTGGTGTGGCTTCTCCTCCTTGTGTGAGGATTGTTTTCACCACTCTTTATTTGTCTACTTTTTCTATCTATCTAGTTGTTCATGGAGGTGGGAACAACAAAAGGGGGTTTGAGTATGGAAAGCCCCAAAACACCCTGAACATTTTTTCTCATTTTTCTTGTGTGTAGGTTGTTGAAGTGAGGCTTGGAGAAAGGTTTCAAGTGCTCCACCGGTTGTAAGTTTATTCTTGACTCTTCTTTGTATTTTATATCATTTTTTGCTTTCTATTTATCTATTTTGTTGAATATACCTCGGGTATGAGCACATTAAGACTTTAGCATTTATGTTCAAGGTTTTGATTCTTTGTTTTCCTTGGATGCCAACACATCTTTTGGAATCTAGTGCGCCACACCGACATCTTGATATCATGTTGTATTCCTCTGGTCGAGAGCTATTCCTTCTGAGGAAGAGATCTTAGAACTGTTCTTTCTCATATTTTGAAGTAGTCTTCTTGAATAGTTACCCTTTATATGACCTCCTTTGCAATTTCTCCATTTAGTAATGCTTGAGGTAGTTAAGGGAAGTTTGCTCCTTGGGATTCTCTTAAGAATGAAAAGACTCATGAGCAACAAATTCCCCTTCTCTTACAGTGTGTTTACAAGCTCATTTGCTATTTGAGTTCTACAAGTTTATTGTCATGAAATGACTAAGAAGACAATATTCATTTATGTCTTGCAAACCTTAATTAAATACAAAAAAAATAAAAAATAAACTCCTATTAAGACCCCTTTTTTAAAATTTATTGCAAAATAGAAAATTGAATCCTCTTTTACAAATTTTTAATTAAGGTAAAAATCGCAAATCCTCCTTCCATTTGTAAAATGATAAAAAAAATCCCCCTTTTCCAAACTCATTGTAAAAGAAAACAATGAGTTGTCTTTTACAATTTTTTATTAATGGCAAAAGCAAAATCCACCTCCCCCTATCACATTCCTTTTGCCACATTCATTGCAAAAGAAGATCTCTCTCACAAAATTATAATTTTATTACAAAAAGAAAAAAGAGCCCCCTTTTTGAGAGTTTATTGCAAAAAATAGAAAAAGGCCCCCCTCCCATTTGCAAGTTTATTGCAAAAAAGAAAAAGAAAAAAAGGCACCCTTTTTGCCATTTTTGACAATAGAAAATTATTTCCCCTCTTACAAAAAGCTTTTGATGAACGAAAATTAATTTATGCAAACCACTAATAGTAAAAACAACCATCCAAACATATAGTGCCAAGTTTTTTTAAAAGGAAATAAAATGGAGTTGTGTGGGGGTAGGCACTACTGTAAATGTAATAGATGTAGTCAGTTGAACTAATATATAGGTCACCTGGAGTGCAACAAAGACTTAGTCAAAATAGTGAGCTTTTCAAAAATTTCAACTTGATCAACAATGTAGACTACTCCTTTGGAGGCTACTTCAAAGCTTCTCATGGAGGAGTTGAATGAATCTTGGGCACCAAGTTTCGAAGGTTGCATAGGTATGTAAAGACTTTCAATTCCAAGACTTGCAAAATCACATGACTTCTTATATTTTGGCCTAATCATGTTAGGATTTTCATCCAAGATCATGACATCAAAAGCCTTGTGTTTCCACAAAGATACACTTGCAAACAATATGCCTAATCTTCCATTATCAAAATGATATTGGTAAAAGAGTTAAGTTGATTACAATATGAGCTTGACTATATAGGCAAGTATGAAGAAATCCACCTATCAAGTGGATTGACAAGTTCCCCATGATGTTGTAAAAATGAGTAGACAAGCTTCCTATAAGTGTTAACTTTATGATCACTTGGAATTGGCAAACCAACAACCTCTATGACCAAGTCATCAACCATGTGTGCCTAGTGTTGAGTGATTTTTGAGGTGAGATGGAAAGTCTTCCAACCTCAAAAGGTATGTGCATGAGGTTAACCAAATAACATCGTAACCTTCAAAGGTCTAAGAGGTTGCACATTTAGTTAGACAAGATATTGTCTAACCTCGTCAACCTAAATACACTTAAGTATAATGAATAGATTAAATATTCACACTAACACAAAATTTGTGTAAGACATAATTAGGCTACTACTTGGTATTACAACCTTACAAGATCAATCAAAGATATATAAAACAGTAATATTTATAAAGTCACTTATATATAAATCTAGGAAAATGTTCATGATTGAAAAATAAACAACCACTACCAATAAACTATTTCTCATCACTTTATATTTAAACTGCAAAAACCACCACTTAAATGTTTAATTTCTACATTAATTAAATAAAAAATATATGATTTTAGTAGCCTAAAACAATGACTATATTTACAATTTTTATCCAAAGAATCTTATATCTATATCAAGTAGAGTACTTCTCTTAATTTGATTAACAACAACTATGACAATAAGCAATATATTCATAAAAAAAAATCATATTTTGATACAAGAATTCCATACAATAGCTTAAGAAACCTATTTTAGGCACTTCTATGGGATGCAATGCTTTATGGATCTTTAACAATCTCTAAATATTAACTCTTATCACAATTTTGATTAGGATCATTGATTTCCTCTTTGCTTGTCATTTATGTCTCTATTGACTTTGTTTCTCTTGATATCATGTATTGTGATTGATCTAGCCTTATTTGATATTTGAATAAAAGTTTAAAAATTTTATAAAAAAATAAAATAATTTAATCCTTCCAACATGTTTAACTTTTAAAATTTCTACTAGCTAACCTATTCCATTGACTTAACATAATCAATACTCATAACAATTGACATAAAAATACATAGTAGGGAAGAAATAATCAAATGAAGATTGATGAGTGCATGAAGTTGAAGACTAACCATTAAAAAAATAAGATTAAGATATTGGTGTTGTTACAAACTGACTTTAAAATAAAGATTGATCATCCAATTAGTATAAGCTGCATATTTTTCCCTTGTAACATTTAAATCATTAACAAAAGATTAAAGATTTACATTAGATTCTAATAATTCAAATCAAATAATAAAAAATCTATAAATAAATTAATTAAAACAAGATATTTCTAAAAATGAAAATAAATAAATAAATCAATTACTTATTAAAAATAATATTTTATATATATGATAATAATATATATTTAAGAACACAAATATTAATATATACCATTGTATCCCTGCAAACTTTTTTTAAAAGACAAAAGACAAAATCAACACTAAAATTTAAATAAACTCAAAAGTAAACTACTACTTAGCATTACAATTCTCCCTAATTCAAATAAAACGAAACTTATTTTGGTTGCGTGAAATCAGACATACCAAACTATAAAACAAGTAACCTATTCCAGGAGTGCCAATAATTTGTTAAAAGCCTCCACAACTCTTTCTACTCGTCCCCTCACCACTATTGCTTTTTCATTCTTGACTCCAGAATACCATTCATCAAAGAAATGCCACCGTAGATCACGGAAATTCGCGTCTCCCATGGTGTAGTCGTATTTTTTGAGTGACACACTTATTCGTACGACTTTCCTGTCCCCATTCTTCTCCTTTCCCTCCACATAACAGAACTGAGGAACCGCATCAAACTGATCTAGAATCTCCTCTACATCGTCCGGCGTTTCCAACTCCATGACCGTAAGATCAGGAAACTCCAAAGAGTTTACAATTGGTTCCGCGGAACGGCTCACGCTACCTCTTATCCACATATTACTTGGACATTCCTACAAATCGTATTGTTTCCAAATCAGCAACATGAACATTTACATATTACCAAAAACTCTGAATTTATAACAGTTTTTATTACTTTTACCTTGAGAGACTGGATACAAGGTTTCACAGCTGATATGGTGTCGCATGTGAGCTCTAGTGCTTCCAATCGTTCCAAGTTCTCCAAGCTTTGTATACCTGGCACCTTCCAGGCAGTTTTAAGCCTCAATTGCTTCAGTGACTTCAAGTGTTGCAAGCCTTCTATTTTCTGTACTTTGGGACAATCAACTATCTCCAGACACTCGAGGCTTACCAATTCACCAATGCCAGTCGGTAAACCTCTTAACTTGACACAATCTCCTAGATATAACTGTGTCAAAGATGCCTGATTCACTATGTGATGAGGCAAATCTTCTAACTCCTCGCAACCCCCGAGACACAAGAATTTCAGCTTCCTGATGTTTTCAAGCATATCTAATTTTAGTTGAAGCTTGGCACAACCCCATAAATTTAGGACCTCCAGGTGTATCAGCTGCTTGAAAGAATCTGGCAACATGGTCAAGCGAATGCAATGACTTAGATCTAGTTTCTGTAAGCCTATTAAACTGCCAAAAGACTCTGGCAACATGCTCAACTCGCTGCAATTCGACAGGTCTATATCTTTCAAGTTTGTTAAATTGACAAAACCATCAGGTAGTGTGGATAGCATAACACAACCTAGTAATTTTAGTTTTTCTAGGTGTATCAGCAGATTGAAAGACTCTGGCAACATTCTCAACTGCGTCCAACCGCACAGGGTTATTTCCTTTAAGTTTATTAAATTGCCAAGAGACTCTGGCAACGCGCTCAACTGCTTGCAATGATCCAGGTGTATATACTTCAAGTTTATTAAATTGCCAACACCATCAGGTAGTGAGGATAGCATTCTGCAACAATAAAAATCCAGCTTTTCCAGATGTATCAGCTGCTTGAAAGACTCTGGCAACATGCTCAACTGTTCACAATACGACAGGTTTATATCCTTCAAGTTTATTAAATTGCCAACACCATCAGGTAGTGAGGATAGCATTCTGCAACCTGAAAAATCCAGCTTTTCCAGATGTATCAGCTGCTTGAAAGACTCTGGCAACATGCTCAACTGTTCACAATACGACAGGTTTATATCCTTCAAGTTTATTAAATTGCCAACACCATCAGGTAGTGAGGATAGCATTCTGCAACTGAAAAATCCAGCTTTTCCAGATGTATCAGCTGCTTGAAAGACTCTGGCAACATGCTCAACTGTTCACAATACGACAGGTTTATACCCTTCAAGTTTATTAAATTGCCAAAAGACTCTGGCAACGTGCTCAACCCCGAGGCAACGAAACAGGTTTATATCTTTCAAGTTTATTAAATTGCCAAAAGACTCTGGCAACGTGCTCAACTCTTCACAAACTTCAGGTTTATATCCTTCAAGTTTATTAAATTGCCAAAACCATCAGGTAGTGAGGATAGCACTTCGCAACCTTCCAAATCCAGCTTTTCCAGATGTATCAGCTGCTTGAAAGACTCTGGCAACATGCTCAACTGCTTGCAAGACTCCAGCTTTTATATTCTTCTCAAGCTTATTAAATTGCCCAAAGACTCTGGCAACGTCCTCAACCCCGTACAACGAAACAGGTCCATATCTTCAAGTTTATTAACTTGCCAAAAGACTCCGGCAACGTCCTCAAGTCTCTGCAATTTCGCAGGTTTATTCTTCAAGCTTATTAAATTGCCAAAACAATCAGGTAGTGAGGATAGCATTTCGCAACCTGACAAATCCAGCTTTTCCAGATGTATCAGCTGCTTGAAAGACACTGGCAACATGCTCAACTGCTTGCAAGACTCCAGCTTTATATTCTTCAAGCTTATTAAATTGCCAAAACAATCAGGTAGTGAAAGCAGCGTTGGAGAGTCTAAATACAAATACTCCAGCGAATGGAGGCCACAGAACTCTTCTGGCAAACTGCTACCATAAAATCTCGAGGAAAGGATTTTCAGATGCTTAAGACGTCCAATTGAGCATGGAAGCCATTCCAACCTTGATTTACCCAATATAGTAAGCTGTCTCAATTGCAAAGGAGCCTGCACGCAAAGAGTATTATATTTAATTCAATTCTGAAAAGCATGAGTTAATGAATTCTGAAGTAATCTTATTGAACCACGAAATCAAAATACTTACATCCTCATTGTCCTTCCACAATTCTTTCAACTGGTAACAAGAATAAAGCTCTAAAACACTTAAATGTCTTAAGGTAAGCCATGGTGGAAGATTTTCTAGGGGAAAACCAGCCCAGCGAAGCCACACAAGATCTTCTGATAGTGACGCGAATTTTTCCGTAAACTCGTTTCCTACCACGGAAAGAATTTGCAACCCATTTGAGAAATTAAGGCGTTTGGATCGTCTGCTTGAATTTCCCTTTAACTGACGCGTGTCCTCGTTGAACATTGCAAAAGCATGCGCAGATCGTATCCCTCTAATTGGCATTTTATTCTGAATTTAAAAAAAAACCAAAAATACCCAAAAATACAATGCGTTTCAATCAACTTAGTAAAAGCAGAGGCAGACAGAAGTACAACTTATTGTTTTAACGATTTCAGTTATCAATGATTAACGAAAACATGCAACATAAGAAAGTGGCCTTCTATTCAGCTAATTATTTGCACCTACAAAAACGCAGATATGTATAATGTTATCGGGTGCCAATATAACCCTCACCTCGAAATGCATCTTTAAGTTATCAATCTGCTCTGTCCGCCAAACACGGTACGGTGAGTGTCTGCTTGCAATCTCTCTTCCCATATCCCTGAGATGATCATGCATCCTTATCTTGTCCCTGTAGAACTCGGTTCTCCAATCTTTCTCATTAACCAGCTCCACAAGACACTTATTCACAAGTGTTTGTAAACCGTGCAGACCACTCCAACGCGATCCATCCCACAATGCTATAGCAGTGTCTTTCCATTCTCCAATGAGAAAACAAGCCACATCCAAGAACATCTCTTTTTCTTCTTCATCCAGAGCATCGTAGCTAACCTGTAGCCTTCTTTTGATGTCATCAGGCAATATTCTTTTGATTTTATTTAAAAGGGATTCCCAATAATCTATGGAAACATTGCCATATAGCTGTGCCCCCAATACCTTCAGCGAAAGAGGCAAACCATTGCAAACCTTTATGAACTTTTCAACCAGAGATTCAAATACAACAGGTGGCGAGGGTTGCAGGAAAGCGTGCCAGCAGAATAGCTGCTCGGCATGTGACCACTCAAGTCCTGGCATTTTATAAATGCGGCATGATTTAAGGACACCCAATTCCCGGGTGGTTAGAATAATCATACTTTGTGACCCAAGGTTGTCTTTATTTGGCAATAAAGCATTCACCTGGTCGATGTGATCCACGTCATCCAAAACGATGAGCACCCGAAGAGAGCTCAAACGATTTGCGAGAATGGCCTTGCCTTCATCTACACTGTCGAAATTCGAATCTTGTACACCGAGGTCTCTTAGAAGCTTTTTCTGCTTGTCAAGCAGAGCATTTCTGGATGCTGCATCTCGCACGTCGGAAACAAAACTGCTTTTCTCAAAAGAGGAAAAGTTCCTATTGAAGAGCTCTTTGGCCAATGTGGTTTTACCACTACCTCCCATGCCCACGATCCCCGTGATCTTTACTTCGTCTTCCCTTGCAAGGGATTCGAAGCCTTGTACCAGTTCATCCAATCCAAGTGGATGTTCGGCGACCCATAAGGGAACATTTTTCATGACTTTCAATGCACTATTTACAATATTCTTCAAAACTCTGGCCTCATCCCTAAACATTTACAGCCGAAAATAAAAATTAAAATAGAACAACACCAAACTGCTTAAATACTTCTGTTAACAGAATAGAAGTAGAACCAATGTATTGGATATAAGACTTGACTATCGAAGAAATAGGAAAAATGATACATACTCATTATTGTTGACCAGGTGGCCGGAATAGAATGAAATGTTGTGGAGTGCCTTTTTCCACTCATCGAGCTTTTCCTGAGTGTATCTGCCTTTCTCTTCGTGCTCTGAAAATGCATGGGCATATATGCCTTTTCCTTGCTGTACCCATCTGAGATCAGAGATCTCAACGTGATAGAAAATGGGAATGATTTTTTTACCAGTTTTGAGGATGAAAGACAACTCAGCCAAACACCATGGGGATTCGGCATACCTGGGAGAAAATATGGCAATATGAAGAGAGGCACTCGTCATTGCTACTTCTATTTCTGCCGGAATCACATCGCCAGGCTCAAGTTCTGTATCGAGGAAAGCTCGGAATCCCATGCTATTAAGTGTGTGGTGAATTTTGCTGGCGAGAGTGTGTTTCACATCAGGTCCCCGATGGTTAATAAATATCTGCCAGGGCTTCGTAGATGCAGAGGCAGAGAATGGTGCGAGTTGATCAAAAGCATGTTGGGGTTCAGTCTGATTGTGCGTGGCTGTAGAAGACGAAGCCATTTCGATTATGACTTAAACTGAACTTATTAACAAGAGAAGAAAAAACCAGGGTCGTTTAGGTTTTGGCAAATGAAGGGTTCGAAGGCAAAGGGAAATGATAAAAACCTAGACAAGGGGAAGTAAAATAAAGATGGAGATGGAGAGATTGAAGGGGAGGATAAGCATAGAAAAATTCGTGTACGAAACCGCGTGGTTGTCTCAGTGGAAGATGCTAGTCACATTGATAAAGATATGAGCAATTTTTTCTTTAGTTTAGAAAGAGAAATTCTGTTCGGTCAAAAGTTAAGAATCTCCTTGCGGACTTAAAACTCGATAACCTCTTCTTTTCATCTTTCCTCACGAGTATTAAGGGTCTTTCTTTGTAAAGCAATGTTATTAGTTCTATGTTTTTAGATGAGCAGAGTTTTCTTTTGGTTGGAAGGGGTTAGTATTTTGTCATGTAGTTAAGTTTTGGACTGTTGTATATAAATTTTTATTTTATGTGGAATTTTCTGTTGAAGTGCTATTTTTTTTAATGGTAATCTGATTTTGTTTAATAAAATTAGAAATTAAAAACTATTAAGTATTTAGTAAAATTATTTAATAGGTATGAAAATTGTAATATCTATTGTAATCACCCATAATAAGTTGTGAAAAAATAAAAATATTTATATTAAAAATGATGTTTCTTTTATTTCAGAACTATTTTATTTATTTGATTTATTTTAAATTTTATTTAAAAAGTTTATTTATTTATTTAGATTGTTATTTTATTTGATTTTGTTTTAATTTTAAAATATATAGATTATGTTTTGAGAGAACTATTTTTTGGTTTGTTTTGATCTCGTAAGCATTTTGGCTACAAGAATCCTCAGGGATGGTGGAGAGACTAGACATCTTGTCTGCAACATAATGCTTTAGCCAATCAATCTAAGTCCACCATCCTAGCTTGAGTATGTTTTTAATTGACTTGATATTTTTTAATTCATTTATTTTATTGATAATAAAAAAATTAAAGTGGATCTCTATTTAAATAATTTTCATTATTGGATTAGCTATTTTCTCCAAGTCTTTTCAAAAATCAATTATATGCCTAAATTATTAACTTATAATCTTAGACATTCAAAATCTAGAGTTAATTATAATTTTAAAGTCAACCCCTTTCTAACTTGTCATTATGTACTATTTCTTGTGTTAAAGAATTCAAATTGTTCATATAAATCAAATATTTAAGAAACAACTAAGATTAATCTATCATTAAAACAAAAATAAATGAAATTTGATCATTTATTCATCTATATTCAAATATCTAAAATCTACCTATCATTAACACAACTCTAATTCATACATAATTGTAAAAAAAATCACATTACTTATTATTTAAGTTTCCACATTAACTCATGATAGACCCTTTGATTCTTCCATGGATAAGGATGGTGTCTCCTCCTTATCCTCGAGATCCTATAATAACTTATCTTAATTCTTCCGTATAATAGGAATATTTTAAACTTGATGACCGTTTAAACGTTTTGACCATAAAATTGCAAATTTAAACCCTGCACTCTGCCGTTGAGATACTTTTTGATGTTTACATATTTTTACTCTTAAATATGGCTTATTTTCTATTTCTCCCACCCATCATTAGCATAAATGTATATCTGACTCATGTATATAATTATGCTGAAGGTGTTCCATTGATTTTTTCTTTTTTATTTTTTTTTATATTTTTAAGGAAAATCTTGAACATTTTTTAATTTTAATTATATTAATTTAGAAAATTATTTTATGTGTAATAGTAAATTTGGATTTATTTTTTCATTTAATCTTTAAATTTTAAATAAATTAATTTAAAAACTTATTTTGATCTAATAAATGTAAGATAATTGTATTTTATGTAAATTGTAAAACAATTTTTTATAAATTTTATTTTAATTTTCAAAAGGATATTTTATAATAACATCAAAAAATATTATTTGATTTTGAAAGACAATATTGAATATTGAATATTTTTAAATATGTTAATTTAGAAACATACTTTTGTGTAACAATAAATTTAGGATATTTTCTTTCTATTTAATTTTAAAAATTTAAATATAACAATTTAGAAACTTAATTTTATGTGTACTAATTTAAGATATTTGTTAAATTGTCTATAATCTTTAAAAATTAATTTTCTTTTTCATTCTTTGATATTATTTTTCTTTCTATTTTTCAAATATATTAGTTTAGAAGAAAACATATGTGTAATAAATTTTAGATATATTTTTATGTGTGATATATATATATCGGTAATAGGAGCTACTTTTGAATGGATCAACGAACCAGTGAGACCGAATTGTTGAGGGGCCTCATCCTCAGATATGTATGACAAACAACACCCTTAAACCATTGGGTCGTATTAACCTTATCACTCCAAGACCAACCACATAGAACCTCCAAGCACGGAAGACTCACAAGGGTCCGATATAGAACTTCTAGGCATGCAAGACCCATGTGGGTCCAACAGTAGTCCACGAGCAAGACACACCTATAGGGTCAAGCACGATCAGTGACCAGGTACGCCAAGATCACCTGTATGTCCTCCAAGAGTAGCCACCACAATATCCTCTGAGCACAATGTGGGACTAGTATTAGTATAAACACCACTAGTAGGCTAGGCAGGGATTTGAACCTTGGTTGTACCATAAGTTTAATATATATTTTAATTTAATTAGATTGCTAAATTTTATCTCTTTATCTTTCTCACTATCTCTCTATCTTTTTTCTTCTCTCTTTGTCTCTCTATATTGCCCTCTATCAATATCATTCCCTCTCCCTCGAGTAAGTGCACAAGGATGAGGGGCCAAAAAGGGGTCTCAAGTGGCCACCTTTTTTCTAAAATCAAAAGAGACTGACCTTGGATGGGAAATTGAAGATAGTTACACTCAAAATTTTAAGATGCAACAAAAACAAGAATCATAGTGCTCCAAATCTAATTTCTAAAACACTATTTTTTGAATGGTAGAGATGAAGGGATCCAAAAAGAGGGGCTACGCAAATTGGTCTTATTTTTTTCCAAAAAAACATAACATAGCATTTGGTGTGGTCCCCCTAAAATGTTAAATTTTCTTAGTATTTTAAAAATCGCTTGGTTGAAAAATTAGCTAACACCATGTAGTTTACCCTCAATTTTCGTAATAAGTTTTTAGTGAATATATGATTTATTTACTAATTTTCAATGTGGACACATCTTGAAAAACAAAAGTTTAAGCATGCTCCCCCTAACATTTTAGAAAACTAATTGAAAATCACTTTTTATTATGTGTAGAATGGAATCTAGTTTCTAAAAATGTAATTTATTTGAAATTTCAATGAATGGTTAAAAATAAAGTAAAAATACCAAACGCTATTTTTTGACAAAAAATGGACACTCCAACAAAAGAAATTGAAGATGAAATCCTTGACATACTCAGAATATGAAACACATGTAAACTTTATGGGGACTCAAGATTATACATGAAATTTTTTAGAATTTGAAAAAACACATCTTTGGGCATTAAAATGTTCGTCCAAGCCAAAGGCTTTAAAATTCCCAAAGCAGACAAAAATGCAACTACAATATAATGTGCTTATGTTATATCTTCTTTTAACTTAGTTTTTATATGTCTGTATGTTTATATGTATGCATGTATGTATGTATGTATATATGTATGTATGTTTGTATGTATGTTTATATATATGTTTGTATGTATGTATGTTGGTATGTATGTATGTATGTATGCACATATGTATGTTGGTATGTTTGTATGTATGTTTTTTTTAATAAAAAGGGGTAAAAGCTTTATTCAATATCAGAAAGAAGCATTACAACAAAGTCAAGGGCGAGAACCCTAAAGAACCAAAAAATTGACCAAACTAGTCAAAGACATAATTAACCAACACTTGTGTTGTCCTCAGCAAGAACCTTATTCAAATCCAGACAAAGTTCTAGGGTGATCTAAACCCTATCTTCAATTTTCCAGCTATCCAAATGCTTGGAAGCCCATTTTGCTAGACAATCGGTTGTCTTGTTCCATTCCCTTAGAATATGAACAAATGTCACCATCTTCATAAAAGAGCCAATTTGTAAGATATGTTGCACATTACTGCCAACTGCCAGCTAACATCAGACACCTTCTGTCCATTAAGCAAGTTGACTAAAACTTGGGAATCCAATTCACAAATCACCCAAAGCCATCCCAACTCATAGGCCCATTCCAAAGCATAAAGAATTGCTAATCCTTCCATAAGGTTGATAGTATACACTCCTTTATGGATAGAAAAAAGGAAAACCACCAAACCAGAAGAGTCTCTACCAACCCCACCAACTCCATCCGACCCCGTATGTATGTATGTTTTTATGTATGTATGTATGTATGTATATATTTATATATATGTGTAAAGAAGGGGGATTCTCTACTCACAAGTTCTATTGACTTAGAGAGCCTCACAAGGTGAAGTTCCCTAAACTACCTCAAGGAACAACGTGAAAGTTCTAGAATTAGAAAGACAAAGTCATGAAAATTCTCTAGACAAGCTAAAAAGCTCTCAGCCAAAGGATGGTGGCATGGGGTACAGACGAAAATGTGGCACACTGGCATCCCAAAGGCATGCTAGAGTCTCGTATGGACCGGAAAGAAAGAATTTGATAGAAAATAACTTAGTTACTACTAGCAATCAGATTGTTGAGAAACTCTAGAACATAGGAAAATGATAGAAAGTGATAGAATTAAAATAAAGTGAAAGAAAAATGATGAAGATAAGGAGAAGAAAGGAAAGAAGATGCTCACAAAAATCCAAGTAATGAAGCTTCCAGCTAGTAGATATCTTCAATACCCGTGTTTGTAAGATCTAAAGAAAGTGTTGGGGTTGTATAGGGGTTTGCCTCAATCAAATCCCATTTTGGTGTTCCCACCTCCCTCGACAACCAGATAGAAAGAGTGTAATTGAAATGGAAAAAAGCATGTGGTGAAAGCAAAACCCGCTTTAGGAGTTGAACCCACACCACCAAGTATGAGTGATAAAAGCAATCCCCGCTTGAGGAGGAGAACTTGTATCACAAAAGAGGTGATAAAAGAAATCCTCGCTCAAGGAGGAAAACCCGTATCTGAAAGTAGAAATGAAATAGAAATAGGATATGGAATCACAAGATTCTCACAAGCACAAGGCAAGGGGGATAGAACAATAAGGCTTAAAGAAGCCAAATGAAGAGAGCAATAGAGCTACAAGAGCCAAGAGTAAGAGCTTGTGAAAGCTTGAGAATGTTGTAAAGAGGGCTTGAAAAGATGTAAAAATGTTGGTGTAGCAAGCTATATGAAGTTGTGCAAGCAAAAGTTGGAGAGTAGAAGGCTAAATCCAAAGCAAGAGAGAAGCTAGAAGCAGAAGAGAGTTTTAAATGAAGTGAAAGGATAACATTTAATGAAGGAAAAGAAGCTTCTCGGGTGGTTACAAGGCATCTAGAGCCATTACCACTGACCAAAGGAGGTGACAAGTGGAAAACATGCACAAAGATGATTGTTTGAGCATTGAAACATCGTAGGATGATAGCACGGCACACATACGTTTGTGTGGCGTGCTAGTGTCCGGACACGTCATGCTACAAAACAACACAAGTAGGAAAAGCACTAGGTTTAATACAAAGCTTATGCATGAGGGTAGCTATTGAAAAGGGGTGTGAAGCATCCTGAGATGGGAAAAAATTTGATGCAAGGGCTAAAATGAGCCTACATAGGTTCTAGGGGAGTGATTACCAAAGTGGGTGCAAGAATGTATGTGAAATTTCAAGGGGTGCAATTTTACAACTATACACTATGTATATATGTATGTATGTGTGTGTGTGTGTGTATGTATGTATGTATGTATGTACATGAATGTATGTATGTGTGTGTGTATGTATGTATGTATATGTGTATGTATTTAATTAAAGTAGGTTTAGGATTTACTTTTCTATACTATGTGCACCACTAAATTGGTTTCATTTCCATGTTGGCTTTATTATATTTCTTGTGTGTAGATGGTATCTTGTCAACTTACACTTGTTAGGAATTGCATGTAGAAAATATCAATTAAATGCAAATAAAGATTAAACACAGTAATGAAAAACAAAAAAATAATAACAACGAGAGGCAATATTTAATGTGGTTCACCCAAACTCGGGCTGCATCCACCCATGGAGAGTCCAATATTACTATCCAACAAAATTGAACTGATTACAACCTGCAATCCTTGCAACTCAATACCACTGCAAATGGTACAATACAATGTCAACAGAAACCCTAACCCATAGCCTTTTATCAAGACTTATGCTAGTTACAAAATAGGGTATTTTTTTTATTTCGTCCAATAGAAAAATAACTCTCGACTCCTTTATAAAATAATAAAAATCGTGAGAGGTTTCGGGGGTGCTGCCCACAAGTAGGGGCACTGCATCTTCACCTCGTCTTGGGGGTGCTACCCCCAAACCGCCATTAAATAATTTGGGGGGAAACCACACTGATAAAAGTGGGAAAAATTAACCTCTAAGTCTTATTAGGCTCCACATAATAAAAACATTAACATTGGTACCATTGTGGAGGATACAATCATAGTTTTTATTCGTTATCAACCCATATATGTGAGGGTCCCACTAGTGCAAAGAACCCATACATTATTCAACCCTTTCATATCATTTTTGTGTTAATTTTTTTTCCATTAGAGAGGTGGTGAATTTGTTGTTGTGGTTTCAAGTGTTTATGTTATTGAAATCAAGTGACTATTGTGACAATGTAACACAAATTCCATGCTCGAGTAGCATATGTTATTTAAGTACATTAAATTATATACTTTGTTATTTATGGACTTTGATCCCTTCTTACAAAAAAATTACAATATTATGAACAACTGTTTAGTGTATAGATATTATTGTAGTACTACTCCTTCATCTGTTTCATCATATGCTCCCAACCCTAACTTATATGATGATTATAATTCTAAAGAATTATATAGTGAGGCATCATCTACTTTTCTAAGTAGTTGCATGTCTTCCAAAAATTTATCAAAATATAGAAGTGTATAGACAAGAAGATGATCTTATGAGCCATGTGGAGATACTTGAACTTGATATATTGCAATTTAAGACCCAAATTGTTACCCTAAAGTCCCAAAATTTAAACATTTCAAAGTGGATCTTGTTGCTTATTAGTCTAACCAATTAGACGTTTCTTAGATGTCAATTAGTCTAACCATTCAAAGGAACCACATCATCCACATCCATCAATTTGACTTGAAATGGATAAAAAATTAATCAAATGATCATGGAGTGATTGACTACAATATCTCATTATAATCATATTTACACACTTTCATTGTTCATTTATAGATACTTACATATACATAAGCCTTACACATCATCCAACATACAAAGTGCACATGTGGCACAGTACAATAACATGTAATGTATCTCAACACACCCAAATCATCATAACACACATTTAATATAAATAAAACTCACAAAAAATATATAAATAAATGTGGGAAGATGAAGATGAGGGTTTCTACTATTCCAAAAATGTAGTTCCTAATGAATTAGAATTATTGAGAGAAATGAAAGCAACATTTCCTACTTTGAAATAAGTTATTATATGATGTGGTTGTATTTGATTCAAAGATTATCAGTACATAGACTAACTCTTCCTTGCATGAGTAACACTTGGAATATAGGGTTCATCAACAAAATATTATTAGTAAAGGAATCATTAATGGAAAGAGCTTGGTTACTCATGATTGGGTATCTAAATGAAGAAAGAGACCCAATAGCACTCCCATAGGAGAATCTATTATTTTTCAAATCTTTATTTCTTCAACATGAAATTTTAGTAAAGTATCCATGTCTACAAGTGCTAGTCTTCTCAGGAATAAACTAGTTAATTAATCTAACAACATAAGATATGTATGTATGGAAACTAGTTCCCCATGAGGTAAGGGTTTTCTAACTTCTTATACATTTTTTAGAAACTAGTGTTCAATACACTTATAGAATCATTGGGTTCTTTCTTCCAAGTAAAAAATTAATGGTATACAATATTAGGATTACTATAGATCTCGAGAATTAATTTAAAATTATTATTTCTATTTTTTTCTAGTGTTTGATAGATCTAAAATCTATCCTTAGATACCAACTATATGGGAATTCCCTTGGGGAGAAAGGGACAAACCTACAAACCATATCTTCATGTTCAATTTGAGGTTGATTGGCTATTATCTTTTAGGATTTTATGTATTCATAAAATTTCTTAGCCTCTACATAAATAAAGATATGATTAAATAAATTTGGTTCTTAGGCATGTCATGCATAGCTCTCCATATATCGAGAGGATAGTTTTTAGGCATTATGAAGATTTTTTTTTTGAAGGTTGAGATAGAGTAGCTATGTTAGTGAGGATTTGAATAGTAGGTAGAGTGAGAAAATAGGTCTAGCTTTTAATATTAGGGTTTAATGGTTGATCTTGTCCTTCCATAGTTTTCCCTTTAATTCAACTTGTTATTCTATACTTTTCTAACTCAACATGTGGGTGATTTGGTTTAATAAGGTACATAGAATTAGCTACCCTTCTATTAGGTTCACTACTTACTAGTAACAATGGTCTAATTTGATTAGGAATCCCTCCTTCCATAACTAGTTCTATTGATGGTCGTTTTAGCAGAACCAACATCAAGTAGAATGATAGATACACTACTTATGTCAAAAATATAAGTTAAATGTTGTAGGATTTCTCTCCAAGGTTTCATTTTATCTAGGCCTTGAGTGAGTTAGAACACAATCAAATTGACATAAGTACTTATAGTCATACACTTTCAATCTACTAAATATAGATTAAATATTTGAATTTCAAGTGAAAAGTACCTACCTAGCCTCTCTACACTAGCCTAATATATTCTAAATCTACCCTAAATTTTTCAAAACAAAAAAAACGAAAAGGGTTCGGTTGCAAAGAAAATAAACAAAAAATAAATGAATAGTAAAATAAATAGGTAGTTATAAGCTTATCTTTGTTCCTTATTTTTATAAGATACATGATATAATAAAACAAACTAATATTGCAATGATTATTATTCACATAATCACTGACAACATTAGTTCAAGGTCCCAAGAAAATCACAATCTAAGGATATTTCAAGTTGAATGTATTAGAACCATCATATTCCATGCACAAATTCCATACATAACTCTATTAAAAGACCATTAAAATAGTTGTCACCAAGTCTATTAAAAGACCATTAAAATAGTTGTCACCAAGTTATTCTCAAAGAAAAAATTTAAAGCAAACCACTACTAGGTTGAGAGCATCCAAACACAACATACACAATCCTTTTATTACTTTGAATGGATGGGCATATTATAATTTTTAGTAGGATTTCCACACTAAAAACTTAATAGTTCACTTATGATCAAATATCAAAAACTCCTTACAAATTCTATAAGAGTGCTATAAATAGCTAGTCTTGGCCACCAAAAATTACCAAGGCCTCAATGGGCTCACTTAAAATCACTTTCTCCATTAAGAAAAAAATTAGAAATTCAAAAATAGCTTATTAAAATAATAAAGAACCTACAATTTCAAAATATACTATGATGGTATTAACATCCCTTAGAAGGGTCATTAGAAGGGTCATGCATTTATTACATGGCAGATAAAGCACAAAATTATGTCATAATCATCTAGAAAGGACTCTTAAGTGCCAAGTGAGCAGCCCAAGGAAATTATATTTGAATGAAGATAATAGAGTCAAAAAAGAAAAACCAATTTGGTAAATGGATTATGATAACATTATGACAAGTGTAAGGAATATATTATTTTCAGTGCATGGAATCATTATTAGGTACTAAATTTTAGGTGGTTTTAGCTCATGGTTTCCTAATTAATATTTTATAGTTCTATGTATTTCTCTCCTATTTATTTAGCACTTCAGATAGAGGTTGCATAATGAATTTTTTAAATACTATTATATTGACATAATTTTTTTAAACCTCTTCTTGTTGATGTCGTCAAAGGACTAGATTGTACAACTATACCTCATAACTATTAAATACTAACTAATACATTAAGATTCTTTTGCAGGATTTTCTAACAACAAATGTGTTTTCCCCATGTAAATCACTATTTATTCATTTAATATTTATTTACATATAATTAAATGAAAATTTTGAATTGTCACAAATAATCATTCTTATAAATTCATGTAGAAAGTGTATTGTGCATGTCAATTTATTTTTTACTTCATACTAGATTTGGATCACCTTAGATCCTAAGTGTTAGGGTCAAGGTTTTGTTTACTAATAATGGAGTGATTGAAAGCTTGCACAAGTGAAGTTCCTATAGCAAAATATAAAGCACATCAAAAATAAAGATGGAGATATTTATAGGCACTAACTTTAATCTATGAAAGATCAATATGGAATATATGATCATAAATAAATATTCATGGGATTTTATATCTAGATCCAAACCTAATTCAATGTCACAAGTTGAATAGGATATCTTAGATACAATGGAGATGGGCCTTGTTAGGATCTACCCAATAAATCATATTTTATTGAATTTACATAAACAATTCATCATAGTATCTCTCTAGAAGAATTTGGGAGACTTATGTTAGGCTAAGACAAGTAATTAATTAAAATTTATTGAGAAAAAAGTAATATCCTAGAGAGTGGATGATGGTATACATTGTAATATTAACATTTAAACATGTTTTAGATGATTGTTGATAGGCTTTATAGTTTCCTTCTACATGACCTTCCATA
>VDFB02324863.1:39582-70770 GCA_007258455.2 Sequoia sempervirens
GTTGATAGGTTTTAGAGCTTCCTTCCAGATGATCTCCCATAGCAGTGATTTATGAAGTATGACTTGAATATGATGATGGGAAGGTGTACCTCAATGATTTATGTTTCTTAAGAATATTTTATCATTGAAATATCCTATTCAATTTGCAAATGGATAAGTGACAAGGATAAATGTTGTGTTGCACATTGTGAGGTCAACATAGACCTATTATAATTAGAAAAATTAATGGTGTAGTTGTTTGGGTTAGTTTTTTAGTAGAAGATGTAAAATAGTGGGAGGATTTGTGGTGCTTGTGGCAATGGAAAAAGTATCTCTTTAATTTTCCTTGCTTTTTTGGGCCCTCCTTGTTAAATTGAGCATTAATGTTGCCTTGATTTAGTGTTGTAACGTGTTTGACACATTCACATTAGGTCTTGATCTCTTGTGAACTAAATGAGCATAATTGTACCCTATTTTAGGTGTTATAAAGTGTTGTTCTACACTTTCACACTTATCTAGGGTTTTCATAATTAATTGGGCTTCTTTATACCTTATTTGGCCTTATTTTGTGTCCACAAGCCTTAATGAATATATCTTTTTGAGGATAATCCCAACATAAGCCAAAATTCAATCATAATTCAAGTGTTTTTAGGTTGGATGGCCCAAATTTAGTGATCTGGGACTCATACGCCACCTTGGGTGTATGAGTCCCACCTAGGTTTATGGGACCTAATCTTGATTTGATATCATTCTAAGAATTTTTTAAAATGTGTCCCATAGTTAATGCCTAATGGGACTCATACACCACTTCTCACGTATGAGTCCCATGTGGCCCAAAATCAAATTTAATTCAAATTCTTGGTGGGATTTTATTCTCCTAGATTTGATGTTGGCTTGTAATGTTGTAATTTCAAGAAATTTGGCATAAACAAGTATAAATACAAGTTTATTTCATGCATTTTCATCCCAAGCTTTCAATTATTCATGCATGTAGAAAATTTGTGATAAGGAAGCATTCAAGAGTTTACGAGTGTTTAAAAGACCTAATTATCAAGTGTTTTATAGGATCATTCAAACATCAAGCATCATGTCAAAGTCATCATGCATCATGTTTTTTTTCGAGCTAACAATTGTGAGGTAGGGTTCCATGATTCAAGCTAGCATTCAAGCCAAGATCTATCATATTCAAGCAAGAGTCAAGACATACATCCATTGGATCCATCTCATACATGTTTACAACACTTTATTGCTAGGTTTGGTGAGTTGCAACATTTCATTTTGGTTCATTCATCATTCCTTCATCTTATTTAATTTCATTTCAAGGTTTGATTACCAAAACAGAGTTTGACCAAGGAAACCACCTTTCCACTAACAAAGCAACATTTTTTCCTCTCTTTAGTGTGTGATTTGTAGATCTACGATGAAGACATATTGAAGAGCAAGTTTGGAGAAACTTTTCAATTGTTTAAAGTTGTCAAAATTGTTACCTTGCATTAGAGATCATTGGAAGACATCTACAGGTTGCAAATCAGAGTTTCAGATCCGAAAATCAAGTGGAAAGGATAGAGAAGACATTGAATAGAAGATTCAGACTTCGAATTTCCAAAAAACCCTAATTGAAATGATGCACCACTTCTCGTGTATGAGTCCTAGTATAGGAAAATTTGTAGATTTCAAGAGTTTCAATTATATCTCTGCCAGATTCTAGTTCCTACCCAGAATCCCTATTCTAGGACTAAATTGCTCAGTCTAGCATATGAGTCCCAACCAGCAATCAATTCAATGTTTTTAGTATTTCAAAACTTCATCTAGTCCTCTTCAAGTTTCCAAGTCCGCACCCTTCATCTCTCAGCTTTATGTTTTGTTTTACATGTATTTTTAGGTCATTTAGTGAAGTATTGCATTGCATTGGGTTTAAGCATTAGGTCTTTCAGTTCATTAGTCTTTTCAAGCCATAGCTTGGTTGTGAACCCCTCTTCAATTTATAATAAGACCCTAGGGAAACCCTATTGCAAGATCACATTCTCCTTTGCATATTTAAGATTGAGATCTCTAGGGTTTCCTTGAGTGAAAGCTGAGTGTGAAATAGGAACTTTATCTCATCAAGGATAGTATTTCCCATCCAATTTCCCATTGTTTCAGTGCTTGTTAAATATGTTTGCATGGGAAATTTTTTTTAACTAGATGCACACATTATTCAATGCAATAGTTCTTCTATTTCTATACTGAAGAGAATTGTAGAATCTACCCCTTCACCATCAAAATTGATAACAAAGAAAAGTGTTCTATTTTTTATGGCCATGATTTTTGGGTACTTAAGTGAGATCTTGATTTAGAAGGAAAACTACCTATAGATAAGATAATTCTATAACACTAGAGAATGCGTCATATTGGTGAGAAGGGTCTAAGGACCTTAAAAAATAGAAATATTGTTGAGGGGGTGGAATGAGCGTATTCTTGAATTTAATTAATATTAATGTTCTGTATATATAGAAAATATAATCAAATTCATGTTTATTCTACTTTTCATAAATCCCCTTGGATATTAGACATGATACATTTAAATGCATTTGATCATTGTTAACATTCCTTTTGTTTTTGATATTTTTTACCATGTATGCTTTAGAGATGATTTTTTAATAGATGGGTATATTTTCTTAGAAGTAAATTTAATGTATTTTTCTGGTTTAAGGAGTTTAGTGATCTTGTGAAAAACAAACTGTTAGGAATATTAAAGTATTGAGGATTGATAAAGGTAATGATTTTTTTAAAATATTTTGATATATTAAGTAAAGAGGATTCTGGTGAGAGACATAATTACAATCTATATACTTCTCACTAATGGTTTCAATTGTTAATTTCCAATTCCCACCATTATCTTGAAATCATTAGCTCTGTCTACTACCCACTACCAACACATGGTTACACTATGCATGAACTTTTCAATCAAGTGATACTTAGTTCTCTTGGTTTCCATAATTTTTTTTATTTGTTTTGGTCTTTGGTGCTTGTTAATTTCTCTACTCATGACATACTCATATCTAAATGAACCTTAAACCAACTATCACCTAACAACCAAACCATTATTAATTCTAAAAACTTGAGCTTATTAAATTCAAGAAAAAGGGAAAAATGCATAAAAGTTTTATTTTGAGGACTTGAAATGAAACTCCCATATACATACTCATCATGGCTTCCTAAGGATTGGTAGATGAGTAGCTAATAGAAGAATATACTCGTTGAGAAAAGGGAGTAGAGAATGCTAAGAAAGTCTAATCCTGGTTGCTAACCATCAAAATAATTTAGCAATAGAAAATTTTATAAAATAGTTTAGACCAAAACCCTATGGTTACACTATAGACCATATAGATTTAGGAATCTTAAAATAATTTCTTTGCAAATGCATATGTCTATCTAACAAGTCCAAAAGATTCAATAAAAATGGTTGTTAATTTATAAATTTCTGAATCAATTCAAAAGTGTCATGTGAGATTAAGTTGTAGGCAACTAAATTAAATACATTTTCACCTTTAATTTTTAATTTTATTTTATAAGTATGGCTCAATATTTACTAAAATAAGAATGTTTTGTGATATCAATAGGACATATTTTTTAATTCTCCTGCTATTTCACATGTACTTTTGATGCTTAACCATAAGAGGTAGAGACAATTCCTTACCCAAACTTTAAATGTGATTCCAAAGGCTTTAGTGTTGGAATATATAACTAAAAGCAAAGGTAATGTAAACATAAAGAAGCTTCCCTGTCAGTGATGGAGCAAAAAGAAAGTGGGAATCAATTGAAATCATTTTACTTGAGAAAGATTTTGACAGAAAGAAAGTGTTGTCAACAGTGTTCACTCCGTCTCTCTATCATATTTCTTGGAAATATTCGTCAATCTGTCATCCTATAAATGGGCCTTCCCATTATTCTGTTTCTCCGCTTTTCTTCTTCCTTTCTTGGATTTCAGAGATATGATAGAAATTCGACAAGGCATGTGGGGAATATTGGAGTACAGTGAAGTCTTGGAGTAAGTATTCGAAAACATCTGCAATGCATAGTGTAAGGAATCGTCTGAGTGGAGGACGTGACAACGGTGATTATAACAAGATGGAATCATTTAGCTTTTGAAAAAGAAAATTTGTTAAATACTTTTTAAGCAGCGTGAAATAGGCTGAAGCTGTGAAAATATCTTGGTTCTGTCCTTTCACACTTTCTAAAACTATTGAAACGTATTAAATCACCAATATAATTATTGTTGATGTAAAATGGCAGAGGTATCCATGCCATTGTGCTTATGTTCTGGGAGTGTTTTAAATGGAATAATTATAACATTTTAATAGAAAATTGGTCTAGGGTATTATTATAATATTTAATTCTGTTGTTGAGTTTTTATATTTTGATTTTTAATTTTTAAGTCTGTTATTCAATTATTTAAGATTAGATTTGTAGGTGTGAACTGGATCTAAGTTAATTTTATATTTATGGATTTGAGTTCAACTTTAAAAATTCATATTTCAAATTTAATTACTAATAATTTATACATTTAATGTATATACAGTTGCTCTCTTCCTTCCTAACAAAATCTGACTTCAATGGAAAAGCATCAAATTTTTGATACCACATATGAGGTGATTGTTTGGAACAATACAATGATTATTTTAACTTGTAAATGACTTTTTCTTCTCTTTTAGCATAAAACTATTAAGATATCATGTGCAAATTTATTCTTCAAGATCCCCGTGCAAGAAAATGGTTTTCACATCTGTTTTCTCAATCTCAAATTCACAAACAATAAAATGTGTATGTATGACCTAATCATTTTTGCACTCATAGATTTAAACTATAACTTTGAACATTCAAAATTTAAATTTTAGTTATTGATAGTCACTTTGATAGACACTATGAGCCAACCTAGTGCATGTTTGTGTTATTGGAGTGCTATATTGTATTTAAATACATTCATTAACTCATTTATAAATTCTAAGGACTATGTTTGGAGAATAACTGTAGATGTTCTGTAGCATGCATGAGAGATTTTTAGTGGCACCATTAAAGAATAAAATTAACACACATCATCTTAGATCCATTACATATGCATGCATGCATGTATATATACATATACATGCATATGTACGTATGTATATACATACATGCATACATACATACATACATGCATGCATGCATACTTACTTAATATAAATATAAATTGATTAATACCTCCTAAATAGCTTTATATTAAAGAAAACATAGATAATAAAATATTCACAAGAAAAATGGAGGGTGAGTGACAACACACTCACAAAGTCTCAATTTCTATCAAAAGGACCAATAAAAAGGGCCAGGTTCAAAAATATAATTATGCAACCATGACTATCCCAAGTGGAGGAGGTGGGTCTTAATCATTAGGTTTCCTCCAACATCACTAGGAATGGTATCCTCAATTGGCTTCCAACTAGTGAGAGCAACAACATCTTCATTCTCTTCAAAAGGTTAAATTGACACTAAACTAGGGAGATGCAACAAATGAGATAATTTTTTAGTTTTGATCTAGTTAGAGTATTGCCATAGAGATGATGGATGGTAAGGCTTCAAGATCATCTTCCACAAGAAGTGGCCCTTTTGAATTTTGAAGAAAAAAACCACGAGAATGCAAATCATGATCTCCATGGCTCTCTCAGTCCTATTGAGGTGAGTGATTGTATCCACATTGATTCCATTGAGTGGAGGTGTACTTAAGAGGTACCGAGGTGACAATGCATGGGGCATTACCCTATTTTTCCAATAGCTCCTAGAGGTGGGACAATTCAAGTCCAACCTTACTATCTTGCACCTAGATTTGCATGAGAACATTAGAGCAAATGATTGCCTTAGTATTAAAATGTTTTTTTTATCAATAGAAGAGTGAAGAAAAAATAACATTCCAAATCTTTCAAACTACTAAAGAGTATTTACACCTTGAATCAATTCAAAATCTAGGAATACTTGTACACACAACTCATGAACAATCTCTAAGAAAAACCATGTGCCATGAGAAGGGGGTAGGTCTAAAAGGTTTGTAGAAGTCATGAATCTAATTCTAGGATTCCTAAACTAAGGGGAAAACACATAATAGATGTTTAAGGGATTCAATTTGACAATAGAATGAAAATTGAGATTGGGAATTCCCATGTGAGCAAGATGATTCCCTGAAGGAAGACCTTGGTATAAACAAGCACTAGGCAAAGTGGGCTAACAACTATAGACCAACTCTCCTCCTCCTTTATAGGAGATTGTGGCCCCATAGAAGGATAGGTAGAAGGTTTAGGCCATTGAGAATATAATAAACAATCCTTATTATTGTGATCTAAGGCCTACAAATTATAGAAAGTATTAAGGAAATTGATATAATAGACACACCAAGACTAGAAAATTTGACCAATATGAATTTCCATTGACTCCTTGAGGTCATTGGAAAGATTGACCTCAACAAAGACTAAGTGTTGGGGCAAGCCAAATAAAACTTATTAGGCTCAACAAAAATGGTAGAGCCTACAAAATAAGTTATCTAAGAGAGAAAGTTCAAGTGTGTCAAGGTAACCATAAGAATTCAACCTAGATGGCAAAAAAATTGAAATTTTGATAGAGACTAAAAATTCATGAGTCCAAGGTTTAAAAATGAGGAGAGAAGAGAAGAGAAGAAATGATCCTCAATAAAGAAAAAATTTAGCATGATTGACCTCAAAAAAATTAAAAATTAAAAAACCCCCTAAGTGAGGTTTTACATTACAATAAGGTGGATCCCATGTGGGGACTAGGATTTGCTAGGATATACTTAAACCATACTTTCAAGGGGAAATCTACCCACAAAATAACTAATTAAAGTAAAATTATCAAGACATTCATAGACCTTGTCAAACTTCATAATGGGAAGCACAACATCTAGAGACCTAGGTCAAGGGACTTACCTCGTGAAAGTCAGGTATAGCATTGTAAATTGTCACCCTTGATAATTTCACACTAGGTTTTGCTCCCCCTAAGTGCTTGGACCTAATTATGCACCTATGTTCCTAAATTATGCATCTCATGGCCTAAATGATAAAAAAGATGGGTTTTTGATATGAGGCCTTGTTGGGTGGCCATGTACAAATGAAATATATCACAAATGGAGGAAAGGAGGAACCCAATGGAATAAAATCCTCCCCAATAGAGAGATTAAAATAAAAATGCTCTTAATAAAGAATGAGAAGGATAAAATCACATGTGAGGAAAAATTGTCCCCTATAAGAGAGAAGAAGAGAGACCATGCAACCCACCCCCTAAATATAGAGACCCCTACAATGGTGGTAGATGCTTAACACTAAATATTAAAGATGATGCAATCTCTTTGAACAAAATTCCTCCCTTATGAAGAAACAAAGCCAAGATGATACACAAGATGTCTTACCATTCCTAAAAGGAAGATAATGGAAAAAATATGAAATGAGATGTCTTTCAATTTTGCTCAAGTGTCTCCATGTCGATGTTGAAATTTGACACACTGCAAACTTACATTCTAGGCTAGAATGATGAAGCTAACAATCTAGAATATAGTAGAGATGATTGTAGAATACAATCCAAAGAAAAATATATCTCCTTTGAAGATAAAAGGCCTCTTCCAAAGGATGATAATAATTATCCACACCCATGTCAAACTATGAAGAATGATCATATAGAGAATGAACAAGAGGGCTAGAGTAGTCCCTAAAAATAATTGAATAAATACCATCTCCATTAAAGGTAAGATGTAGGTAATAAACGTTGTCTCCAAAATTTGAAATATGGGAATCTAAAAAACCCTTAAATGTTTGTCAAGTACTCATCCCAAGTATATGTATCTAGAAGATAATGAATAGCGTGCTACACTATATCACAATAATCCAAAACTGTGGCAACACAAGAATCATCAGAAGCAACAAAAGATGGAGGACATGGAATATCAACACATATCGCTAAAACCTCAATAGATGAAATAATACCAAGATTTAAATTACCATATTGAATCTCCTCAAATGTGTCCACACTAGATAATTGAGTGTAAACATAAAATTAATGAACAATAGAAGAAAGCTATGAGAAGGTTTAGACTCAAGATTGATGATTAACGTCCCCAAATACAACTATATCTTTGATATACAAATTTTTGATTATGATAGAATCTGGTATGAAGTCAAGTTTGTTTCTTGTTACACCATGTGTGATCCAATGGATAGAAAGAATATTGTTTGATAATGTAGGAACACATATACCATCATTCAATTATATTTCATCCATGTCAATAGATCCCTTCCCACAAAATGCATATATGTGTTGTTACCGATGATCATGATGTGTTGTGATAGAAAGATCAAAATAAGGAGACTATGCTCTCTGATTAAGCAATGTGATGTGAGGCTCTTGAATCAAGTATCCACCTCTTTGACATAGAATCTACAAGTACAAAAACTATTTGATTATTATGCCTTTCAAACTTTGATACAAACTAAGAAGATGAACATCCTAACATTATTGAAGAAAAAATGATTTAAATCTTCTTACGAAGACATATCAACTGATCAATTTGTTTTGAATAGCATTATTCTTCGAAATGCCCTAATTTCTTAAAATATGCACATTTAGGCTTATCCTTTTTAGATAATTCCCCTTGAGAGGGAGATGACCTAAATTATTTGTGCAACTTGTTATTTTTATTATTTTGCTTCTTTTCAAGATTTCCTTATTATTTTTGTATCTTAGGCTCACTAGCCACCAATGCTTGTGGTTTACAAGGGTTGATTGAACCCATATGAATTAAATTTTCTTCCTATTGGATTAGGAGCTTTGTAAACTCATCAAATTTAGGATAAAAAAAATGATTCTCTCATAGAAATCCAATGGATATGAAAGATAGAGAAAAACATTGAATACTCAGGACCAAGCTTGGATAACACATTTAGAATTAATTTTAAATCCCCCTTTTCAATATTACAATATTTTAGTTGTGTTCTTAGCTACTTAATATTGGATATGTAGTTTTTTATGTGGTCAAAACCTTTAGAATTAAGATTCATCAAATCATTATCAATCTAATATCCACTAATATTATCATTTTTACCACAATTTTTCTCAAAATTTTCCCAAACCTCTTTAGGTGATTTTCATGATTCGATATAAAATTGTAAACCAAAAGAGGGTAAGAAAAATATGCATCCAAGAGTTTTATCTTGATCAATATCATAGTTTTCCAATTCTTTACTATTGGTCTAGGTTGAGGAATGGTTTATTTTAGATAGTCCAGACAACCCTCTCCAATGAGATACTTCCATACCAATTTTATCCATGAAGAATAATTATATGGATTTAAGAGTTCAATTTGAGATTCCCTATTGCAAGAACACACATCAAGCAAAATAAAACAATCAACCACCACAAGATCATCCCCCTAAAAAATTGCATAATCAATAATGAAGTCTGGAAATATATGATCTAACACTTTGTTCTCATTAAGATTATAGATGCCACTTGCCAAAAATAGAAAAGTGGACTTGATTTTGGTGCTTACAAATGCCACATTTGACTACAAAATCAGAGTAAAATAATTACATATAATTGGATTAGTTTGATCACACCAATATAGAGAAAATGAAAAATTCTCCACTTTAAAAGATGAACCAAATAATATTATAGTAGTAGTGAAAATAAAGCCTCATAAGTTCCTAAAATGAGAATTTATCAATAACACCTATGAGAATCTACATTTTTTGGAAAAAACTAAAAAAATCACAAACCAATTATGCAACTATGAAGAACATTAAATTCTACTCCAAATAAATAAGTAAATGAAAAAAAAAATCTTTAAAAAATGGGGTTGGATAACTAAGTTATGAACCTATGAAGTTGAGTCTCCAAAACCAAAATTACTTTAGATAGGGGTGCCCAAATTGGGGTTGGCCTACTGACACCAGCAAAAGGGGCCAATAGAATATACTAATTATGGAATATTTTCCAAGAATATTCCACATGCAATGTTGATAAAATCTTGGAACGAAATATTCTTAGATGCACCAAGAATCATTTGGTTGTCAAAATATTATTTTTAATAGGTGGGATTGTGAGGCTAGTTGATGGATAATATTAGCAAGATTGTTGTTAGGTATACAACTATGTGCCCAACTATGGCGGTTTCATGTGGCGACCAAAGGGTCCACAAGTACTATTGTACTTTGCCAACTGGGTGATCCCACAATACTAGTTTACAATTTTTGGCCAAATTAGACATTGAACTAATTTTTTCTAACTAAATCTTCACTTTCAGGCACCTAATGACTAAACCATGAGGAATTTGAAGATGATGCAAACTAGTGATTTGTGAAATTTTTTCTATAGATTCTAAATATATTTTTTCAATTTTTTGGAATCAGATTGCACTTCTTTTTCCATCTACTTCAAAAACTAGTTTTTTTCAGTAAACACCATTTTTAAGGAGTGATGCTCACCGTATACAACATAAATTTTTTTCCATGAAGGATAAAAATATATTTTTTTCAAATTTAGATTTGTGACTATGATATCTAATTCTTTCATTTGGTTTCATAGTGTTTTATTGAATTTTTTTTCCTTAATCAAGTTTTGAAGTCAAACCAATTACAATTCAGACATAGGTGAACTGTATACAACATAAAAAAATTTGCATGTATCAAAGTTCAATTTTTTTTTATTGTTGGATCAAGGACTTCAAGTTATAGTGCACTAATATTTTTCAATTTTTTTTTGATAATCTGCTATTTTTCCACAAGTGCAGAATAAAGAGCTTGATTTTCGGTGAAAAACCCACATTCACAAGAAATAAAAAATAAATATAATAATTAAATTAAATTTATTTAGAATTATACTTTTTGGGAAACATAATGGACTATAGAATTAAAAAATAAAAATTAGTAATTCATTTGATCCCCAAAGGTAAATCAAAAGTTTTTTTTTTCCTTTTGATAAGGGTGTAAAGGGATGTATAGGTATTGTTAAAAAATAATGGGGTTTCCTATAAAGGGGTTTGATCTAAGGTGGTTTGATCAAACCCTCTTTCAATGGAAAATCTTTAAATGGAAATTTTCAAAGGTTTAAATCATTATATTTTCTAAAATATGTGATTTAAAAATGAGACATCTCCCAAAAATGTAAACGGTATTGTGGGATCACCCCACATCCTAGCACTTGTACCAACATGACATTGTTACTTGAATTTTATCATTTGCACTCTTTATTTGGTGTGCATTACTAGATTCTGAGTTTAATATCAAATTTTATTTTCCAAGATTTACTGTAGTGTGAACCCTTCAAAGCCTAAGGAATCTTTGTAGGTCTTTTTTGTTGAGAATTGAGTCACCTTTATGTTGATAGTCAATCAAATTTGGGATCGTAAGTTTCCTTGAAAGAACCATCCCCCTATAAAGGAAATTTTGAGGATTAGGGATTCATTTCTTGTATTGTGATTCCCCCTTCTTTTCCCCAGACATTTTTCCCACAGTTCAGTGGATAGATTTCAAGAAGATACCAAATAATCACATGTTGCAATAGTGAAGATGATATTTAGATACTTGAAGGGCACTCTAGATTTTGGTCATTGATATCTTGAGGATATTGGCTTCTCTTTGAGTACATACATAGATGCAAATTAGGCAAGATGTATAGATAACAAAAGAAGTAAAAGAGGTAGTGATTTCTTTCTTGGAAGAAGGTTAGTTTCATGGTTTAGTAAGAAGCGTCATTTATTGTCATTATCTACTGCAAAGGAATAACATGCTACAACATCATGATGCACACAAGTGTTGTGAATGAAGTGAAAATTGAAGGATATCAAAGTATAATATGATGAACATCAAGTGTGACAATACAAGTGTAATAAATATTTCAAAGAACCCAGTAATGCATTCAAGAACAAAGAATATCTCTATCTAGTATCATTTTCTAAGAGAGAAAGTTGCAAAGAATGAGGTGAAGCTATAGTATGATCTTACAAAGGATTGAGTTATAGATATATTCACAAAGTCTCTTCCTTAAAGATGCTTTTGAGTATTCCAACATAAGTTAGGGGTTATTGCCCCTCCTTTCAATTAGATGCATAAGTGTGTGCATCTGTCTAGGTGAGCATTCAAAGATACATTCTTGGTCCTAGAATAATTTTGAAGGCTACCTCTTAGGGGGGGTAGGTAGTGGTATTGTTAGTTGATACAATATTATGGAGCATATTTTGTGCCCCTAAGGGGGAGAGTGTAGAAAAGTTAGAGTACTGGAGAGAAAGTAGTTGCTTGCTGATGTTGTCTAAAGTGGTGTATGCAAATGTCAAAAGGATAGAACATAAAAGAAAAATTATATGCAGATGATGTGTGAAAAGTGCAAGTGTTTCCCTTTGAGTGGTTTAAAAGGGGGGGAGAAAAAGAGTTCAATGTAGAAGAGAGAAAGAGAAGTGGAGCATGCAAGAAAGAGAGAGTTGGGTGATTTTATGGTTGTTGGTAATTAATGTCAAAGGGGGAGAGATTTGGTTTAAGAACCATAGTGCAAGAGAAGAATATGAAGAGAATATGGTCTAAAAAATATAGGGGAGAGAGCGTTCAAGAGAGAATAAGTCTATGGAACAAAGGTTAAAGAGAGAGTGTGAAGAGAAAGAGATGGCCCAATCAAGGAGAGTGCTACTCTGCTGTTGTTGGTTTCTTTGCTTATTGATAGTTTTTCAAAGAGATGGCATTGCCATTAATGACAAAGGGGGAGATTGTTAGAAGCTTGGGTTGTTTTGGTGTTATCATTGATGTCAACCCATTGTATGTAGAGATTGTTGGTGTTAAAAATTGTTGGTAGTATGGATGTTTTGTGGTATAATTTTGCATTGATATCAAACCTTGTGTGAAAATTTTTGGTCTTGTTGAGAGTGTGTTGCAATATGTTGTCATATATACTATGGCTTGGTGTCAATCTCTAGTGTAGTCATGATGAGAAGGTTTTTGAGAGTGTACAGTGTGATAGAGTTGTGTTCAGTGGTGTGCTCCGCATTTCTTCATGGTTGAAGATATACCTATGTAGTTTGGATGTGATGAACAAAGGTGTTCAGAGTTGTTATATCTATAGTTTCAAGTTCTAAATCATGTAGTAATGGAAGATGTGTTTGATAGTGTGTTTTTTTGTGAAGAAAGTTGTCTAGGATAAATGAGATTGCTCAAAATTTCTTTGTGTTGAAGCTTTTTATCTTACAAATTTGGGAATGTGCTTATATTGTTTGTATCTACCTTCCCTTAAGGTTTCAGGTGTTGAGGTGTTCACCAAGGTTGGTGTAAGAGAGGAGGACCAACCACGTCAAGGCTCTAGGTCACGAAGAGCCGAGAGCAGAGGGCTACCCTAACTAACCTCACTCTAAAGGGAGTCTTCAAATGAGGATCAAGAATGAAGAGCACTATGAAGTACTTGTCACTCTACAAACTCAAAAATCTATTTGGGGCTAGATGAGCCATTTTTTGGAGTCCAAATTGTACCTTAGACAACTCTATATTCGATAATGGTAGCACAAGTCTAGGACAGTAGCATGACGTTTTGGCATCTCTCTGGTGCATTGGTATTCGTACGACCGGAAAAAATAAATTATAAGGAAAAAGGGCTAGAAACCTACTTAACAATCTAGCTAAATGATTTTAGAAGTAAAAGGGCGAGGAATGATAAAAGTACAAAGAGTAAATAGAAAATAATAAAATATGTAGATAGAGCTAAGTTGTTAAGAAAACCAACTAACTAAAATGCCGGTTAAGCTGAGTAGAGATCCACACACCGTTCACCTACACACAAGCAAGAAGGGGGAAATTTTTCTTGGGGCTATATAGCCTCATTCAAACCCACTATGGTGTTTTCCATCTCTATGGGCCGATAGCAAAAGGAACAAAGTAGAATATGTGATAAAGAAATAGAAAGAGAAATAGATATTGTTGAAAACTACAAAAAACACTCATTTCCTCTATCAAAACAACAAAGGAAGGAGTGAAGCATTGCCACCTCCACCCAAAGGCTCCATAGGGCCAATGAAGGGAGAATGCAAGCAATGAGGCTTGGGGGTGATCCACAAAAGGTTTTACACAATTTCTAAGAGATTCAAGAATTTTTGCTGAAATCACATATATTTAGAAAATATAATGATTTAAGCCTTAAAAGGTTTCATTTAAAGCATTCCAATTGAAGAGGGTTTGATCAAAATACCTTAGATCAAACCCCCTTGGATATAACCCCGCTAGTTTTAAACCATACCTATAACAAAGTCTCCTTTACACCTATCAAAATGCTGATAAAAAGACAAATTTTGATTTACCTTTTGGGGGATCAAATGAATTCATTTAAAATTTATTTTTTGTATGTAGTGGGTATTTACATAAACTTTTGCAAAAAGTATAATTTTAAATAAATTTAATTTTATTACCATCATTTATTTTTTATTTCTTGTTAATGTAGGTTTTCACCAAAAATCCAGCTCATTGCACATGTGGGAAAAATAGAAGATTATTAAAAAAAAATTGAAAAATATGAGTGCACGAGATATTGAAGTCCTTGATCCAACAAAAAAAATAAATAAAAAATCGACACATACAAAAAAAGTTACGCGTTATACAACCACACTATATCTGAATTATAATTCATTTGACTTTGAAACTTGATTAAAGAAAAAATATTCAATAAAAAACTATCTAGCCAAGTGGAAGCACTAGATATCAGAGTTACAAATCTAAACTTAAAAGAATTAGAATTTTATCCTTTATGGAAAAAATGTATGCATTATCACGATGAAACACTTTTTAAAAATGTTTTTAAACAAACTAGTTTTCAAGGAGATGGAAAAAAGTGCAATCACGATTCCAAAAATTTTGAAAAAAATATATTTAGAATATACAGACAAAATTTCATGAAATTCTAGTTTGCATCATCTTCAAATTCCTCATGGTTTAGCCGCTATAGGTGCTCAAAAGTGAAGATTTAGTGAAAAAAAAATTTCAATGTCTAGTTTGGCCAAAAATTGGAAACCACTATTGGGGGATCACCCTTGGAAAAGTCACCACCGCCACAACCATGGTGAAGAGAGGTCTCGCAATACTCCAAGCTCACAAGTTCTATAGTAGAGAAAAATGTACAAAGATTGATTGAATAAGGTAACAAGCTACTGCAATACCTAAGTGAAGTGGTGAAGATGGAGTGTTAAAATGTTGAAGAGATTGAGAATTTTCTTGGGATTTCGAATATGAATGAAAAAATTTAAGTGAAAGTGAATAGAATGAATTTGAATGCAAAAGGAATCTGTTTTGAGTTGGTTTTCCACACAAAGGCATTAAAATTCAAACCCAATTTGGTGTGTAATGTCCATGTGGACTCTGGATGCAGGAATCTGTCAGGGATGATAGCACATTGTGCAGATGTCCATGCATTGTACTCACATCCCTGATGACAATTCCCCCATCGATAGACAAAACACGTGTCGATTGGATGCATTGTGGATGGGTCATGTGGAATTTTTCCTTTAGATTTTATTTTCTAAGGTGAGGGTATTCAAAAAGGGGAATTTACACAAGGGGTGCAAATTCACTCATATACATTTTTCCCCCACTTTAGCAAGCACGAATATCAATGAGAATTTGGTAAAGTAGATCGAAGAGATAGAGATGTATACCTTAATCATCAAGGAAGCATACCACAATCTAACGAACTTAAAAGTGCAAGGTAGGAAAAGGACTCAGCAAGTACTCTCTCTTGAGGAGTTTCAAATAAAAGGACTCCATAGCTCTGTGGAACTATGAAGTTGCACAAAGTACATCGAAGGCCCTCAAACCAATGATGGGTAAATCCCACAGCATGTAATTGTCTCACAGACCCATAGACCTACAAGAAGGAATTCCCCCAAGAACTCTCTCATGAAGGAAGCCTAGTGAAAGGGGGACTCTACAAAGTCAAATTGGAAAGTGGCTTCACAGGCCCACCTGTAAAGCAACATGTTAATCCGTAGATAAAACATGCCAAAGAATACAAAGCAATCACATAGGTAAACAAGTAGACAACCATGCAGATAGTCAACAAATTGAAAGCATTTCAAAGGGGTCCCTTGGGAGCCCTTCAAAAGAAGAGAGTTCCACTCAAGGGACACATTGTTTGAAAGTGCAAGAATATTTTGCAAAAATTGATTCAACATCAAGGAATCCTTTCAAAATATTTTCACTTCATCAAAGAATTTGAAAGGAAGAAACTCCCTCCTCGTAAGGGGAAGGTTGAGGCTTCTCCCATAGGAAAATTTGCTCCCTCCTTGGAGGAAAGTTCTTTAATTTCTCACTTTGCGAACCCATGGCAAAGGAAACATGTTCCACCAAGGGTCCAAGTTGAGAATGTAATTCTTGAAAAATGTTGCAAATATTTCTAAGAAAAGATTCATTGGAAAAAATGTATTTTCTGAAAATTGAAGTTGATTTATCAACCTCCCTTAGGGTGGTGCATGTTGAATGCAGAGGCACACAACGTCCTAAGGAGAGAAAAGAAAGAATGAAAAAGTGATGTGGCCCATGGGGTATAGTGAGATGTCAGTGTGGTGATGTTTTCCCACACACAAGGGTCAACACATAGGCACCACAACATCACAACTCAAGCAAAGAAGAGAGAAAGATAAGAAATGTGAAAAAAGAAACAATGACATCACAAATAGAGGACACAAGGGCGATTTGATATTTTGGGGTCAAAGCTGCTCATAAATATATAAGTATAGAAATAGTATATAAATGAACTATCATCAACCCCTAATATATCAAACCATATGAAGAATATATGAGAAAACAAAGTAAAAATTAAATATTGGATCAACATGGAAGGGAAGCCTAAATTCCCCCAACACTTTGCATCATCCCCAATTTTCCAAAAATAAAAACACATAACAGAGGAATAATGATTCCACTAATAGAGGAAGTTTTTGACACATAATCACTCCTATATTGAAGCACCTACAAGGGTGACAAGGGCCATCCAGGAACATATAACACAAGTACAGGGAAACACGTCGCAACAAGCACACATTTAATCTAAAGGTAAAGAAGAGGCCTCCTCTTAACACTCATCAACCAAGAGGTCATCCGTTTTCCAATCTATATCATTATAAGGGGAAGGAGGATGACCCTTTAGTGGTGGAATATTATGGGGAGAAGCTTCTAAACTTCTTGCAACAAGGGCCAAGGAAGAAGGGCCCAGAAGGTCTTGTCTACTTGACTCTTGTGGAGCTATGGTCAACGATTTTGTGAAGATCACTGATAGGGACAAGATCCCATCTAAAGAGTTAAACATGCACTTTATAGGAGTTCCATGTGGTACCTCAATAGATGGGGAGGACTGAGTGAATCGAGAGCGGTGACAAACTCAGGGGAAGCCAAAACTTGCTCCATTACTAGGATGATACAAGCTTGAATAGGACCACCCTCTGAAGAAGGTGGGCTTCTCTTATGCCCCCCATCGCTATAAGGTCCAACATCCACCTTATGCTTTGTTAGAGGATGTGAACTTCCTATAGATGAGGCAAGATGTGCAAAGGAGGAGAAGTGGACACCATCGAGGTGTTCAAGATGTCCATGGGTTCAGGGAATGGTGATATTTTTGGAAAGAACATCAAAAGAGGTGGCTCGATAGAAAGAGTGATTAAACACCTACACCTTTTTATGGTTAGGTGCACTCACGCTCATAGTAGGAGTTAGAAGCATAACCAAATTCAATTGAATGAAAGTAGAGGGGATGAAAGAGGAGGATGGAGTAGGAGGCCCTAAAATAGGGGTGGTTGAATCTCTTTCGTTCCTCTGCAAAGTGGCTTTCTCAACTACAAGAGCCTTTTGCTGACCCTTGCGCTCACACGCAAGGCAGTTTTTGCAACTCTTGCAACTAGAGGCCGGGAGTTGAGAAGTGATAGAAGGCTCATGCTCAGCCATAGGGGTTTCCATCACAGTCATTTCTGGTGGATGGATAGACTCTTGAATGGGCATAGGAGGAAGAGGCTGAGAGACAATGGGGGAGTTGGCTCTAATGTCTAGGCGGCATGCATGTTCCCATTCACTACTTTAGGAGTGGTGGGAGGTCATAGAGGATTCCCTACGGGTGTTAGGGTTAGAAAGTAGATATCTAATAGTTAAATGTAGATTTGATCAATAAAACATAGAAATAAAACACACACAAAAGTATAGCAGAAACAAGACAACAAAGAGAATTTAACATGGTTCACCCAATCTGGGCTACATCCAAAAAACCACAGCCATCCAATGATTTTATTATCTAGTGTAAAGCATATTAAAATATCACTAATAATGCCATGTACAAAAACCCCCATCCAAACCTCTTATAACAAGATTTTTAGAAGCTTCCAGAATTAGGGTTTTACAAAGTTAGTTTTTTTCCTTTTTTAGTGAAAATGTGAAAAAAATGGGAAAATAAAAATTCTTGAGGGGTGCCACCCTTGAATCCCCACCTGGCACCTAGCCCAACCCCAAACCCCAATGAGGATACATGAAGCGTGTACAATATAGCATGATCAGTCACAGCATACCAATAACAGGGACCCTTCCTTCTACCATATTAAATGGGCCTAGGCTCTGTGGGTAGAACATGAAGTTCAAATGCACAATGCTTGGCCTTTTTCCAAGCAAGCACCTTAGGATTTTCCTACAACCACAGAGCAGAATCTAATGATGCCATAGTAGGGTAAGAGAAAGCGTCAAGCTCAACAATAGAAGAAGGGGAAGAGGAACCTTGAGAGCACTTCTCTTCTCCTCTTGTACATGCCATGGTGGCATCACTGTCAGCTCTTAAACAAGCCCTATGCAAGACCGCATAGGGAGATGGAGTGTACCTCACTCTAGGAATTTAGCACCCTTTCTTGTACTTTTCATAGGTCCAATACAAGAGGTCCTTCCTAGGTGGGAGTGGACCAACGAGTGCAGGCCAAAAGTGATGTAAAGAATAACTACCACGTGCAACTGGTGGTTTATAACTAGTGTTGTGGATCACATGCACTAAACCATCATGAATAAAATTTAGACATTTATGCACAACCAAGGAAAATGCATTCATAGCTACTAGCCAGGGGATACCTAGCTTCACTCTGAAGAGTTCAAACCCTAGGATTATATCAAAAAGCATGTTCATTGATTTAGGTCCAACAAGGACTGACAAGACGATGCTACCAAGGGGAGGTACGAAAAGTCTATTATGCATATGGATGGTGCTTACAAGTACATCATACCCATCTTTATGAAAGAAGAAAATTAACATAATCTCCTTGGTAATCACATTCACCTATCGTGTTGGGTCAACAAGAACACCTATTAATGTGTTTCCATTGATTCACATAGGGATGTAAAGAGGAGATAGTTCTCTATTAAAGCCCATTGGTAGGTCTAGCAAGGTGAAGGTTACACCTAGACCACTACTTGTAGACTGCATAGAGGGGATAGGTAGATGCAAGAAAGAGTCCATCATATACACTAAACAACACTCTCACAAAGCCCCCCAAAGGTTCACAATTGTACAATGACCCAACTAAGGCTTTGTTTTGCAACACCTACAAAACCTTCCAAGTATGCCTACTAGGGGTTGTAGGTTGGGCTATAAGGGAAAATTCCTCACAACGCTCACACCTACAATGCTCCTAAGACACGAGGAAAGCACCCTTCAATACTACTAAATGAAACCAAAATGGTTCATGTTGGGTTCACCAAAAATGTAAGAGAGGGGGACCAACCATGTCAAGACTCCAGGTCATGGAGAGCCAAGAGCATAGGGATGCCCTAACTTACCTCACTCTAAAGAGTGTTTTAGGATTAGGATCAAGAATTAAGAGCACTATGAAGTACTTTTGTCACTCTATAGACCTAAAAATCTATTTGGGGCTAGACGAGCTAGTTTCTAGAATCCCAACTGTATCTCAGACAACTCTTTGTCTAAGGATGGAAGTGTGGGTCTAGGATGACAGTGCAATGCGTTGACCTCCATATGGCCAAAAAATGTAAAGTACAACAACAAAGGCTAGAAACCTACTTAATAGTCTAGCTAAATGATTTTAACTAAAAGGATAAAATGATAAATTATAGAGATTAAATGCAGAAATAATAAAATAAGTAGATAAAGACTAAGGTGATGAAAACCAACTCATTAAGATGCCATTTCACCAACAAGCTCCACACACATGTTCACCTACACACAAGAAAGAAGAGGAAAATTTTTGGGGTTGTATAGGGGTTTTCCTCAGTCAAACCCTTGCTTTGGTGTTTCCATCTCCATGAACAACTAGAAAGCAACAAAGTAGAATATGCAATAAATGAAATAGAAGAGAAATAGAGATTATTGAACACTACAAAAGAGAATATGCTACTCTATTAAACCACAAAAGGAAAAGTGAAGTATTACCACCCCCACCTAAAGGCTCTCAAGGCCAATGAAGGGAGAATGTAAGAAATGAACTTTGCAAAGTCATTACCGTCGTAACCATGGTGAAGGGAGGTCTCACATGACTCCAAGATCACAAATTTTGTGGTAGAGAAACACATACAAATATTGATTGAATAAAGTAACAAGTTTCTACAATCCTCAAGTGGAGTCACAAAAATGGAGTGCTAGAATGCTGAGGAGATTGAGAATTTTCTTGAGAGATCAAATGTGAATGAAAAAGTTGAAGTGAAAGTGAATAAATTGGATTTGAATGCAAAAGGGAGCCATTTTAAGTTAGTTGGCCGCATAGAGGCATTACAACTCAGCCCCAATCAAGTGTGTAATGTCCCCATGGACCCTGGATGCAGGAATCTATTAGGGATGACAGTGCACTGCTTAGACGTTCATGCACCACACTCGCATCCCTAATGAAAATTCCCTAACCGACACAAAAATCATGTGCCAAGTGGATGCATTCTAGATGGGTGATGTGGAATTTCACCTTTGGATTTTATTTTCTAAGGTGAGGGTATGCAAAAGGGGCACAAATTCGCTCCTATATAGTTGGTTAGTAAGTCGTATGCTTGTGCTAGTGTGTCTAGTTGCACAAAATGAAAGTATTCTTCAGTTTTAGGTGGTTGTGTTAGTGGTGTTGAATATTTTGATGATGTGGAATATTCTTGGATGTTCTGAAGTGTTTCTATATGGTTTGTGAGATGTTTTTGAACCTAGAAAGGCATGTATGTGGTCGCTTGTTAGTTTTAGTGTAGGTTTGGCTGACCTGGCATGCTAGCACTAATTGTGGAGGTTTTTCATGGATTGTGAATGTGTTGAGAAGCATTTTGATGTAGATTTGGGTTATAGTTAACCCTTTGCATGATCTTTCTTCACTTATTTCCACTACAAAAGTGTTTGGGTTGACCTATTTCGTGTTGCATGTTTGAGGCACTACTTACATTTCATTTAGGCCAACCTAATTGAGATTGTTTTAGATCGTGGATTGTATAAATGTAATTTGAGTTGTTGGAGATGTTGTGTGTGGGTTATGAGTGGTGTGTGAAATATGGAAGAGATGAAAATGTGATCAAGTGTGTATATCTAAGTGCAAGCTTAAATGCTTATGACTTTTGGATGCAGTGAGCAAAAGGTCTCTACATTTTAGTATGTAAGTGATTTTTTTATCTTTAGTAGAACTATACCTTCAACATAAGTCAAATGCATTGTTATAAATTCATGTTTGGCTAGTGAGTCACCCTTTCTTTTATTCTTCTTTCTTACAAATAGTGAGTCTTTTTTGTAGTAACCCTTTCTTCTTTTTTAGGGGAGTGAGCCATTGGCAGTGAGCCTACTTGTATCCAGTATTGTAATTCATATATGTGAGCTAATCCTCACCATTTTTTTCCCTTCTTAGGTTTTCTCCATAAATCTAGTGTTCTTATGTGTTTATATGTTTTTGCATTATTGTTTCATATGTTTACATTCTAATAATGCATGATATATGGGTTTAAAGGTTGATAAGGGTTTGAATGATATCAAGGGATTGAATGTTTAAGTATACAACTGATTCACCCCCCCTCTCAGTTGTCCTATGCATCTAACAATAGGAGATATAAAACTTGAATCCATCAAATGATGATTTTCAACCAATGAGCTAAAACCACCAAAAAGTGGTGCCCAAATTTCCCCCAATCAAAGATGTCTTATGATGTGTCATAATACACATAACAAGTTGGTCAACAAGTGTAACCCTTTGGAAAAAAATGCATCTAACAAATTCTTACATTTTCTATGCAGACTTTCAAATGCCATAATTTTCATCTAACGAGCCAATTGAGTTTATTTTTTAAAATTAAAGTACTTAATGAGATCTACACAACATGCACTTTTGTGTGTGATATTGAGTAACTTCTTTTTTACTAAGAACTAGTCATATAACCTAAAATTTGAGGTTTTCAATTTTATATAATTTAAAATTCACACTTTTGTAATCTTTGTGTTAGGATCAAGGTTGAGACACCATTCTCAACATAAGTGTGATTATATCTATTACTAAGTTTAATTAGGATAATTAGGATTCCATCAATACCTCATTAACTCATGATTGATGGTAGCTAGGTGTCACCTCTATTCAATTAAAGTCCCTTCTATCTTAGTTAGACTTAGTTAACTTTTGTTTTACCTATGTGTGATTGATAAGTAACTCATACTCTTAGACTTATCATATCTTTGATGCATGAATCCAAGAAGCCTATATTTGTATGTTAATCTGTATGAATTTTCTATTAATATTGAATATATAATTTAGCATTATGTTCAAATCTAGAATTTTTATTAGTTTATACAAATTTTTATGTTAGGTAAATTTATTGTTCATAATAAATTCTAATATGGTATAAAATTTATGATGATGTAAATTAGTTCATTTAGAGTATTATAGATCATGGTTCATCTTGAAATGTTGTTGAACAATAGGAAAGTGGGTGCTTTACAACCTAGGTCATAGAACACCACTTTTCTCCTACTATCATTCAAGAATGGTCTGAGGATCCCAAATTGGGTTGACTATCAACCTCACAAGGTGAGTCAATTCTCAATAAGGAGGACCTAGGAGGGGGTTCTATAAGCTTTTAGGGGTTCACCACCAAGCCAAAGCTTGGAAAAGACAATTTGACATTCAACTCACAAAACCTAGTATTGCAAGCCAAATAATGAGTACAAAATGATGAAATTAAGCCATGTGGTGTGTGCAAGAAGTTGAGTCCACTTTTTGGCCAAAAGTGGAAGTGTTTTCCCTGATTTTCAGTATTTGACACATTTGACCTTAAAATTTGAAACACTTAGAGATGAAATCTTTAAAAAAGTCACTATTCATAAAATGTAGTGCTTGGAGTCTAGTTTCCAAATATGTAATTTATTTCAATACCCAGATTGTACAAATAGAGTTTTAATAGGCATTTCTAAAAACCACTGTTTAAAAGTCATTTTTTTTTTACCATACCATGCACGTGTACGACATCCATATTTTGACTTAAATTATCGTATTTTTCTTTAAATCCTTTTGGGAAAAAGTTTATGACTCCACCGAAGCTTGTTTCTGATATTTTGTACTTTTATTGAATATTTTTTGTTAAATTTTTATTAAAGTGTGATTTATTATTTTGAAAAAATCGCCGTATGACATGCATAAGATGACCTAAACTTATCATTTTCAATTTTTTTCAAATTGAAAAGAATTGTCTAAAGTTTGTTTCCTCGCAAGTAATCCGCTTGTAAAAATGTTATGTTGATCAAAAGTTATTAAAATAGTAAAAAAAATCTTGATATTTAAAAGCTTGGACCGGGCTTTTTATTAGGAAATTAACTAAAAAATAGAAATTAATTCAATTGCAAAAAAAATTAAGATATTTAGAATCAGTGATTGCTTCATCTAAAATGGTTTTAATTCTTTTGTTCTAAAAATTTAAAAGGTCGCCACCTATGGCGTCCAAAGTCGGTATTTTTCTTTGACATTGTTAGGGCCTTCAACTTGCAGGTAAAACTAGGTTGAAGGCCTAGGTTCGGACTTCCAATGCTTTTCCCAAACCAAAAACCTTGGAAAAAACCCGCCCATGATGCAAAATAAAATTCAAATTTAAAAAAAGGGATCCCAATTATAAAACGGGATCCCGTTTATTAATAAACGGGATCCCGTACTATAATCAGGATCCCGTTCCCATCCAACAACATTTTGACTGTTGTAAATGGAACGGGATCCCATTTCATAAATTGGGATCCTGTTTCATAAATTGGGATCTCGTTTCTTATAAATCGAGATCCCATTTCTTATAAATCGGGATCCCGTTCTGTTTCCATTCGTTCAGAATCCTATAGGGGAAACGGGATCCCAATTTTTAGAAAGCTGATCCCATTTCATTCGTGCTCTGGATCCTGCCCATTTAAAATTGGGGATCCCCGGGCTCTCAACGCCGCATTTCCAATTTTGGTTAAGGCAAAACTTCCACGCTTCTCGTGGACCTCAACTTTTGCACTTTACCCCTACACCAATCTAGGATGTGTACCTGGGAAGTCTGGAAATGTAATGAGGATTCTAGAAATGTCAAAATGTTGTCAAAATATGTTGTGGAGGACTAAGAAACCCTTACTGTTGTCTTAGTCTCACTACTATTTTTTGGGACACATGTGGAGTCTTTAGACCTCAAAATAGAATCTCAAAGAATCTTTAAAAATATGCCTATGTGGACTAAGATGGCCAAGGTGGTGTATTAGTCTCATTTTGAATTTCTAAAAAAATTTGAATGTGGTCCTGAGCTCCAAGTTCTACACTTGTTTCTTCTCCGAACTTAGGTTTTAAAACTTTTGTATTCGACATGTAGGTGAGTTCCCATGAAGATGACAACTTTGTAATGCAACTTTGCAAATTTGCACTCCAAATGATCTTCAAATATTCAACCTAGATCTATAATCACAAGTATGCAAGAAGGGAAAAACTTGTTTGTTAGTGAATGGGGGTTTTCCTTGGTCAAACCTCTTATTGGTAATTAAGCCTTGAAATGAAATAGAATAATGAAGGAAAATGATGAATGAACAACATACAATGCTACAACTCACCAAAACCCTTATAAATTCTTCAAACATGTGTGAAATGGTTGCAATGGATATGGATCTTGAACCAAAGATATGGACTTGAATTGCTTGCTTGAATCAAAACCTTACATCACAAATGTTAGCACAAAAACACACATGATGCAAGAAGATCTTTGATATGATGCTTGAATCTTGATGATGGCTCTAAATTTTTGATAGAATGCTCTTGAATACTCTTGTGAACTCAATTTTCTATAATGAATGCTCTCACAAAAGTCTTGATTGAAAATGAGTAGCAGAACCTTGTATTTATCCTTATCCATGCTTAATATCCTAAAATTACACCATACCAAGCTGGCATATGAATTCATTAAATAAAGGAGGCTAAATCTTGCTAGAATTTGAAATTAAATCCCAAAAATAACTCAAGGAGGACTAAGATGCTCTAGGTGGCGTCTTAGTCCCAAGTCATGAAACTTGAGGCATAAAAACCAAAAAGGGGCCCAATTAAGATGCCTCAAAATTAGGGTCCTGAGACCTTTAGGGGAAAAAGATGCCCTAGGCGGCATTTTAGTCTCAACCCAAAAATCAAGGACACTATAATGAAATCTTTAAATTATCATTTATGTATTGGAGAATGTTAGGATTAGCTAGAAAAAGATATAATTCATAGGCTAATATGAAGATTTTGACAGACTATCAAATAAAAAAAAAGATTTTGACAAAGCTATCAAAAGATCGGGGAGTTTTAAAGTGATGGGAAAGCAAGTAATTTTATCAACACTAGGTAGGTATTCATCCATCTCTCTAAATAGGCTTCTGCGAACTGCACTCTTCTGGCAGTTGGCCCATCGTTTCAGCAGTAAACAAAAGGACGGAAGGAGAGTCTCGCGTAAACGACAAGTGTGGGCCCCGCTCAGCAGCAAAAGTTGCAAACCAGTGCGTGAGTCGTGACCATCACGCAACCGGCGTGGATTAATTAACTGCGTAGGGCCCACTGGCTTAAAAGAGGAAGATGGTTGCAGGTCTAAAGTGGGAATGGGAGCATGATACTTAATTTGACACAGTGCACAGTAACAAATGAACTACTTAACCTTCCCCCGATTGATTGAGAGAGGTTTGAATTTTTATCCATCGAAGCCTTTCTCTTATTGCAACTTCCAAATTTTTTAAAACAATTGATACCTAGAAACCCCTCTCCCCTATTCTTTATAAAAACATAAATTTCATCATCTTTCACAATTACAGTTGAGAAGGGAGATAACAGAAAATCATTTTCGATAAAAACGATTTTGATAGAGTACATAATGAAAGATTCATTTTACATCTTAGTCAAGAAGATGGGGAAAGTAGAAGTCTTATCAATAGTATCCATCCATCTGTCACTTATAACAATAGTCATTGTCAATGTCGTGGCGGAGGATTCCTTACGGAAACTTCAATGTCAGTAAAGCAGCTTTCCTGTCGTTATTGGTAGTGGAGGAGAAAGCATCGATTAAAGAAAGATATCATTTTAGTTGATAGAGACTTTGACAAAAAATATTTTTATATTTTATCTGCTTTCGAAGACTCGCTATAGCCTACATACATATCTGTTGCGTGAGGATAATAAATTATGTATCAAAACCGAAGCATGTGAGTGGCATTAAAAGGTTGTATAGGTTAGTAGCAAACTGCACGCTTTTGGCGTGGGGCCGATTGTTCAAAAATGGACAAAATGATGACTGGAGGGACTGATCTACGCCGTGCCTGACCAGGCTAGGCAGCGCTTGGTGACAAAAGATGCATCATGCAGGTCACTTCGTGGAAGTGTGACCGTCACGCAACCGACGTGGATGAATTAGATGCGGCTCAAAGTAGGAGGGGCCCACAGTGGAGAATGCGGGAGATCCATCTTAATGGCATATGATACTATGGAAAATTTACCACAAGCAATTCACTGTGGGAAAATTCACCGTCATGATAAATTTATCGTTAAGCAAAATTATATGGTGAATTGATGGGGATGGCGGTGAATTTTTGGTCATGAATTTTCATAGAGCCCATTTTAGTACATGTAAAGTGGGACAGAGGGCATGATAAGCCTTGACATTTTCAAAACATTTGATAATTATTTTTATACAATTTTAATTCACTAGGGTAAATTTAAAAATAGTTAGTGTATGTTTAAGAAGTGTGGAGGACAAGAAGTGAGAGCATGAGTCAAGATTTTAACAAAAGTCGCATATTTTTTTTATCATTAATGGAAACTTGTATTACTATTATTTAACACATCTGACAATGAGTTCTACTTAGTAAAAATCTATGGTTGAGTTAGCTAAATAGATTGAATCTAAAGACATCTTGGCCCTTAAAATGTTAATATAAAGGAATCTACACCATCCATTTGCCTTAATTGCAATTTGCTTCTTACATCATCAACCCAAAGACATTGCATAGAAAACATGGGACCATTTTTAGCCTCCATACATGTGAAAAGATAAATGGTGTCTCACTTTTCACAAAATCTCTAGTCTCATGAAGCCAAAATTTATGAGAGGCAAGACAAGTGCTTTATACATTTTCATATTTAGTTATTGGTTGTCGCTTTACTAGTCATTGCAAGCCAAATACCACATGTTTGTGTTATTTGAGTGTTATGTTCTATTGAAAGACATTCATTCAATTATTTAAAATCATCAACAGTTATGTCTACAAAAGAATCAAGGTCATTTTAGAGAATTTAAGAGATCTTGGTGAAATATCATATTCACCTTGGATAAATTATATTCTAAGTGTAATATTATACCTATTTAATAAATTTACATAGGATGATTAGGATATTAATTTGTTCTCATCTAAATAGTTAATTATTACGTGTTTACACCTTGAATTAATTTACACAAGTGTCACCAAAGCCTCATCAACTCATGCTTGATGGTAGTTAGGTGACACCTCTATTTAGTTGAGGTCACTTCTATCTTAGATTGAGTTAATTCACCTCTTGAATATGAGCGATTAAAAGTTAACTAATAAGCCTTGGACTTTTCAATGCCTTGGTGGATGCATTCAAAAGGCCTATATATGTTTATGCCAGTGTTAGTGACTTATCTAAGAATATTAAATATGGGAATCTAGTATTATTCTATTCAAATAAATATGTGACTAGCTTATATGAATTTTGGTCTTAGGTAGGTTTTTTGTTCATAACAAATTCTAACATGGTATTAGAGCCATGTTGTAAAGTTATTCCATTTATAAGATTCAAGATCATAGTTGATCTATAAATGTTGTGCATGGTTGTCTCCTATATCGCCTACGAAATTTAAAAAATGTGATAGAAATACTATGTTTGAGGTTTTATAATTATGAAAATTTTATTTTGTAGGTAGCTTATGATAATCAAGTTAGAGTAAATTTATGCTCATTATTGATTTCACAATATTCAATAAAGCTAAATTTTCCTTTTAAAACATCCAAATTAAATACTATAGGCTAGATCTACAAGGATTCAAAGTTGGAAGGAACATGCTATATTTTGGTGAGTACATGATATTTTTAAGTACTTAGAGTAAAAAATGAAGCTCTCATCATGTTGAAAAGGCCTAAAACCTAAAGTTTAACTATCAAAATATGAAAATCAATGAACTACTTTCAACTCTTAATATTTTTCTCCCCATTTGTGGTATAGATTGTATGTTTACAAAAGTAAATTAAAAGTATTTATTATGTAGTGCTACGTATGCTTATAGCTACACCCTACAAGTAGGCACTATAGTGAGTGTCTTACCAACCCCAAACCCTAGTGATGCTAGGAACTAACTCATGTCTTTGGTGGTAACCAATACCCACAACCCTGTATTCACCTCTAATGACAAACTACACCACTAACACCTCAAAATTGATAGCTAAAACCTAATTTGATGATGCCACCTTCTATAGCACTTTACACCTAAAACCATTGTAGACACCTGAAATGTGACCTTAATCTAACCACACTTGACTTCACTTATCCTAATATTTAAGTAATAAATATTATTTATTTATTTAATTAATTGAACCTTTCCCCTATCTTAATATTTAATTAAATAAATATTTATTATTTAATTAATTAACTTTTTCCCCATCGTAATATTTAATTAATTAAATAAATATTATTTATTTAAATAACTTAAAATTTTCCCGTATCTTAATATTTAATCAAGTAAATATTTATTATTTATTTAATTAATTTATCCATTATTGTCATCCACCACCTTTAATTAAATAAATTTTATATTTATTTAATTAATTATATCCTTATCCCAAAATCTTCCATCTAAATTAATTGATTAATTTAGGCTAATAAATCCCCACCACCTTTCCCTCCAATAGTAAAGTCCACTTTATCCCTCAATCATTGTCCACTCAATCCTAGCCCTTAAATCCATCTACATGGATCAAAATCTAAACTTGTCACCATGTGACTAGTGTCCTAACCTACCTATTGTACTCCTTTCTCACACGTGTGAGAATATCTCTCACACATGTGAAGCCACCCTAGCTCTTACACATGTCATAGACATGTCTCTTTCATGTTCATTCCAATGTGTGCTCACACAAAGCATGTGCAATATTAATGTGTGCTCACACATGTCTGAGCACACATTATCTAAGCACACATTAATATTGCACATGCTTTCCTCTTGTGACACTTGTCACAAGGCTAAGCCTCCATCATCTCATTTAATCTTGATGAGGTCCATTTACTCAATGCATCTTGGTCATTGATTTCCTAATAAAAAATCTATAAATTGAGGCATTTGCTCTTAGTTTAGGAATCCAAATTCATCATACCCTTATGCTACAAAAATCATGAGCAACCACATCCAAGTATTCAATAGATCAACATGTGAATATAGGAAGATGAGTCTTCTTCTAGTGGAAGTCTCGGACTTAGAAAAAGATTGAATTTGGGAAAAAACAAAATAGGATCCCTTTATTTAGCAAATGGGATCCGTTTATTTAGCAAACGGGACCACGTTTTTCTTTGAGACCTAGAGCCAAAATGGGATCTTGTTTCATAAAGGCTTAATTTTTTTTGTAGGTCTTGGGACAAGTTCCCAACTCTAATTCTTCACAATTTTTTGTAGTTCTTCTTCCATAGCATTTATCCAATGTTAATCTTTGCATGCTTCACTCACTATCTTAGGTTCAACTTTAGAAAGTAAAAACATATTTACCTCTTCTTCGACAACTCTTATTCTTATCAATACACCTTTACTTAAATTGTTTCCAATGATCTAATCTTTGAAATGATTCCTCTATACATACTTATGGGTTCTAGGAATCTTTTCCAGAGCTTCTTCCTTTTCATCCTACACTTCTTTTTCCTTAGCTTTTTCATCTTCCTCTCTGCAAGAAGGTTCATCTCATTCATATCCATCTATCACCACTTAATTCTAGAAATCTTCAACTTTGACACTTGCACTCTCAACAATCTTTCTTAAGTTTTTATTGTAGCATATTTAAGATTTTCTTTTAGTAGAATATCCAAGGAATATACCTTCATCAGACCTTGCATCAAACTTTCCTCAGTTTGCATCATCTCTTCCGATCTAGCATTTTCTTCCAAATAGTTTGAAGTATTTGACAATAGGGATCCCTCCATACCGCAACACATAGGGATTTTTTATGTTGTTAGCTTTAGCTTGAACTCTATTAAGTACATGTAAGAATTGGTATATATTCTTCTCTCTAGTAAAATTCTGGTAGATTAGCTTCCTTCATCATAGTCCTTATAGCTTCTTGAACATACATGTTTTTCCTTTCAACCATTCCATTTAGCTAAGGAGTCCTAGGGGTAGACAATTGCATCTTTATGTCATGATTCTCACAAAACATGTTAAACTCATTGGAGGTGAACTCTCCACCTTTGTCAGATCTAAAATTTTTTATCTTCAAATACATTTCATTCTCAACCATAACTTTAAATTCTTTGACTTTGTCTAGGGCTTCATATTTATCTCTAATAAAAGTAAGGTCCATGTCATTCTAGAATAATCATCAATCAAAAGCATGAATTTCCTATCACCTTGAAGACTTCTCACTCTTGTAGGACCACATAAGTTTGTGTGTGCACCAATTTTAGTAATCCAACCGATAGAAGATTGTTCTTTTCCTTTGAAGTTTCTCCTTGTTTTCTTTCCA